>PVLC010005088.1:69296-79578 GCA_004027655.1 Graphiurus murinus | reverse complement strand
TAGCCAAACTATGGAAGCAGCCAAGATGTCCAACCACAGATGAATGGATTACAAAACTATGGGATATGTACACAATGGAATTTTACTCAGCCATAAAGAAGAATAAAATCATGTTCTTTGCAGGGAAATGGATGCAACTGGAAAACATTATGTTAAGTGAGATTAGCCAGTCACAAAGAGTAAAGAAGCATATGTTCTCTGTAATATGTGGATGTTAGGGAGAAGATGGGGCATAGGAGGGTCTCCAGATGAAAAGGAGAGATCCTCGATAAGCAAAGAAGTTGAATTAATTCTAGTGTATGCACGGGGCAGAGGGACACCCTAAGGCACATGATGTACTTACACAATCATATCAAGGTCACTCACTGAACTGAACCTGAGGGGGAGGGAGGGCGAGGGAATGGGGTGGGAATTGGGGAAGGGGTCAAATGAGAATTGTGTGCAAATATGTTGTTAACAACTTGTACTTAACAAAGATGTATACTACATTGCACGAATAACTACAATAAAAAAAAAGAAGAAGAAGAACAAAACCATGATATTTGCAGGGAAATGGAAGGAACTGGAAAATATTTTGTTAAGTGAGATTAGCCAGTCACAAAGAGTAAAGAAGCGTATGTTCTCCCTAATATGCGGATGCTAGGGAGAAGACGGGGTATAAGAGGGTCTCCAGATGAAAAAGGAGAGACCCTGGAAAGCAAAGAAGTTGATTTAACCGAAGGGGTTGGACGGGGGTGGGGAGCACACTAATGTATTTCAAGGTTACTTACTAAACTGAACTTGAGAGGGAGGAAGGGCGAGGGAGCGGGGTGGGAATTTGGGGAAGGGGTCAAATGAGAATTGTGAGCACATATATTGTTATCAATTTGCACCTAACAAAGATGTATGCTTACAATGTATGAATAAAAATAAATATTAAAAAAAATTAAAAAATAACATAGGGCTGAAGGTATAACTCAGAGGCAAAGTTCCCCTGGGTTCTATCCCTGGTACCAACAAAACAAAACAAAGGGCTGGGGATGTAGCTGTGAGGTAGAGTTGCCCCTGGGTTCAATCCCCAGCACATATACATGGAGGTTGTTAGAAGTATAATCTGAGACGTATCTTGCTTTTATCTCTGGTCACTTATTCTTTCTAAGTCATGCTGCTCCCATCTGTAACATGGGGCTGTTTATAGATCCTATCTAGATGGTTTGAGAGAATGAAATAAACTAATTCACACATACTTCACAGTGCTTGGCAAGTAATATGCTAATAAATAATTGCTGCTACTACTATTAGTAATAATACTACCTGTAGATTTTGTGTAAGCACAATCATGACAAGGGTTATTCAATATGACAAATTTTGTACTTTCTTATAATTCTCTTACAATGAATACTGCTAATGCTGAGTTAGAACAGTGAAGGAGAGTTTAATGGATTTATATAAATGCTTTTGCATTTGTTGTCTTGCCTTATTTTTTCACCTATAAATAATTTTGCCCTGGAACCTAATAGTACTTAAGTGAGTTGTGTAGATTAACACACTCATCCTCAAACTGGCATTGTATGTTGAAAGTGTATATAGTTCATTATATTGCAAATAATTAGATGCCTTCCTTTCTCCTTCCACAATAGGCCATGTCTAGATACATAACACGAATATTTGCTTAAACCTACATTGTGGAGGTTTTTTTGTTTGTTTGTTTTTTCAGTACTGGGGATTGAAGAACTCAGGGGCATTCTACCTCCGAGCTATACCCGTAGCCCTATTTTTTATTCTTCATTTTGAAATAGGGTCTCACTAAGTTGAGGAGTGCCTCACTAGGTAGCTGAGGCTGGCCGCGAACCCAGATCCTCCCGAATGCTGGGATTACAAGAGTGCGCCAACACGCCCGGCTCCATTGTGGAGGTTTTTAAAAATTTTTTTTGCTTTCAGAGAATTGGTGCACATCTGGGCAGATCAGCCGGCCTTGAGGAAAGCAGGGACACAGCGATAGTATGCACTCTAATTGAAAAGAGGTGAGAGGCAAATTTTCTTGCTTAGAGGGACAATGCATCATGGTGAGAGAAGAGAGGGTTCTCTGAACACAGTCCATGTGCTGTATCTCAGGTTTTCCTCTTGCCCAGCCCATATGGAATCCTTCCTGAGGGGATAATGACATTGCGTGAAAGCTAAAAGGGCTATTTCACTTGGATCTCTTAGGTAGATAAGAATGCTCTGTGTCAGCAGCAGTGGTGATAGTGGCTCCTGCAGAGGCAATAGGCTGTGCTAATGGTTTCAGTAGCAGCAGGAGCCAGTGCCATTGTTGTAGCTATCCACTCCTTCCAAATGGATAGTGAGAGACTTGAAGCAGATATGGGGAGATGCTGGATCAGTGTTAATGGTCCCTTTGGTGAGCAGTGGCAGAATAGCTGTGTTTTTTTGTCATTGGTGGCCAGCGGATACCTGGTCAAAGACAGCTGAGTAGCAAGGAGGATTGTGGGTATGGGAATGGTGAATGCCTGAGGGTAGCTATAGAGCACATGGGAAATTCTCAGTGTGGATTTCTAGAACCATTTGGAAGATGTCTGAAGGTCGCTGGAGTTGTTACAGAGTGGATAGAGGCAGAAACATCCTTTGTGACTATCATTGTAATATATGATCATCCCCAGGCTATATTACCTTGGCAAAAACAGGGCTCACAAATATTAATATTGGTGATGATAATAGGGGAGGGCTATGATTTTCTAAAATACATCAACAAAATACACAAAACTAGCCAGGCGTGGTGGTGTATGCTTTTAATCCTAGCACTTGGGAGGCTGAGACCAGAGGATCCAAGTTCACGGCCAGCCTCAGCTACCTAGTGAGGCCCTCCGCAACTTAGTGAGACCCTGTTTCAAAATGAAGAATAAAAAATAGGGCTGCGGGTATAGCTCAGAGGTAGAATGCCCCTGAGTTCAATCCCCAGTACTGCAACAAACAAACAAAAGCTGTCATTTTTGCTCATATTCCCCCTTCTTTTATCTCCCAGGCTGCAAGTGAAGGTGGTAAGCAGATGTAACAATCAGAAATGTGACTTTAAAATTTTTATTTTCATTGACACGAAGCAACATCTCAAAACATGAGCACAATTTCTTAAGCAGATTACATCTATCATTGAAGATATTTATTAAGAAATATGGTTTTTAAAGAAAATGCATCAGGAACTGGACGGCCTTGTGGAAATGGTTAATTATAACACCTATGGTAATTGTCTTTAGGAGTAGACTGAACTCACATAAGAATTTCAGTCTCTTTGTTTTAAAGGACATGGCTCAGTTTGGAATTCAAGTATTGCCAATGCTGCTCATTTACCCACTGTTCTACACTTTGGATTTCTTCAAAGCATAATAGAAAAATCATAATTTGTGCTGTTGCTAAAACTTAGTTCTACTCTTAAAGAGTATGTAAATTAGCCAGGCATTGTGGTGCATGCCTGTAATCCCAGTAGTTGGGAGGCTGAGAAAGGAGGATTACAGGTTCAAGCCAGCCTTAGTGACTTATCAAGACTTTCAGCAACCTAGCAAGACCCTGTTTTAAAACAAAAATAAAAAGGACTGGGACTGTAGAACGACTCCCCAGTACATATATATATATATATATATATATATATATATATATATATATATATAATACATATGTCATAAACTCTGAACATATTTCTCAAAAATGAGTTCTAAGAAGGTTAATTGGCCCAGTAAAAGTCTCTGTTATATAAGGAAGTCTTTTGTATTTATTGCTTCACAAATCTAAAGAACAAACAAGAAACTCAAGCACACTGATTTATTGTACCTCATATTCTTTCAAAGATCACATCTATTTGATAATTTATCTACTAGGTTGTCTTTTGAATGCTTACTTTGTGCCAGATACTAATCAAAGAAGCAGACAAAGCCCTTCACTGTGACACATGCTTATAATCCTAGTACTTGGAAGGCTGAGGTAGGAGGATAACAGCTTTGAGGCCAGCCTCAGAACTTAGCGAGACCCTGTTTCAAAATAAAAAAAAACTAAAAGAGGGCAGGGGTGTGGCTGGTACAGTACAAAAAAGAAAACAAATGGATTTAAAATTATGATTATAATATACCTTGGAAAGAGTTATGATTATAATATACCTTGAAAAGAGTGATACTAAGAAAACATGTTCATGTCTGAGAGGCCACGAATGGCTTCTTGAGGAAGTCACATCTAACATAAGAATCAAAGGATTAGTATGAGTTAACTAGGTGAGGGAGAGTGGCATTGAATGAGGCAGAGGAGTTAGTATGTGCAAAAGTCCTGTGGTTGGCAGGTGGGGGGTCTAACATATCCAAAGCCCTGAAATAAAGTCAACAGGGTTGGAGCCACATTCGTTTTCTCATTACCTGAAGTCATTCTCTCATAAGGCAAAATAGTGTAATAAAAATTTTTAGAACTCAGTATAGAAACCACTGAAACTAGAACTATTTCCCCCCATATCCAATCCTTTATTGTGAAGCAGTGTTTGTTGTTGTTATGGTTGCTGTTCTGTGGTGGTTAAAATAACTACAGCAACAATTCCTGATAAGAGCTACTGGCACAACATTAATAGCTTTGTAAACACCACTTCATTCACCACCTTCTGTGAAGTGTTATGATCCTCGCTTTACAGATGAGAAAACTGAGAGCTGTGTTCAGCATTTGTTTCTTCTTCCTTGTAGTCCATTCACACTTGGTCTCCTAATTGCAACTCAATCCCAACCACTTGAATGAAGCAGATATTTTCCGATGACTTATTAATTTCAAATTCAACAGCTGTTCTAATTAATCACTGCTGCACTTTACACTGATAATACCCTCCCTCCCACAGCTTTCACATCACCACACTTTCCCAGTTATTGCTCTTTATTTGATGGTGTCTATTGAGACCTTTGAAGTGGTCATTTCTGAGGTCTTCATCTTTGGTCCTTACTCTTCTCTCTTCATACTTTCAGTTATTAACTAATTCCATTGCTCTGAATAATTCTAACATCTCTGCATCATCCCAGAAGTCCTCTTGAGCTCTAACTCCATACATTCTAATATCTAGTAGACACTTCTACTTACCACATACCACAGATACTGCAAACATAAATAAGTGAAACATCAAAAAAGACTCTCCTCTTCAACTTTCCCACTTTTATCAGAAAGGGATCAGAAAGGGTCCTCCTTCTGATTTTCTTTTCATCTTCTTCTTTGTGTGTGTGTGTGTGTGTGTGTGTGGTATTGGGGATTGAACCCAGGAGCATTCTACATCTGAGATACATTCCCCAGCCATATTTTAGTTTTTATTTTGTAACAGGGTCTCACTGAGTTGCTGACCCTGGCCACGAACCTGCGATCCTCCTGTCTCACTCTCCCAAGTACTGGGACTATAGGTGTATACCTCTATGCTCGGCTTGATGTTCTTGTTTTGATACATAATCATCCTTAACATTTCTCTCTTTTCTATGTCTCCTCCATACAGCCAAAATACCTTTTGTATAAAAAATGTTAGTACCTTCCATTAAACTGTAACCCCTAGAAGAGCAAAGGCACATATTTTATCACTTCATTCTTAGAGCCTGACAGATTAATGCTTAATAAATACATATTTATCATCTGAATGAATGAACCCATTCATCCATCTACTTGGAGGAATTAAACACTGGCTGCAAAGTGCATCATGTACTGTCTTCAATTTCCAAGGCTACTGCATTATATCTGGCTCGCATAGCTTCCTGTTTGGACCATCAGGCCTAAATTGCTTCTCTACCCCTGTGTCTACTTGCCAGAAGACACAGGTGTGAGATGAGACTTGCTAACACACAGCTCTGTTTATTTTCACTGTCCTGTTTAAAAACTTTCAGGGGATCTTCATCCCCATCCAAATAAACTAAAACACCTTAGCATGTGTTCCAGGACATTCACATTTGCTATTTTTCACTGTCTGTACTCATAGTCCCTGCTTCCCAAATGTGACTTCATATCACAGCCATCTAGGCTGCATACATAGTACTGATACTTGGGGTTCACCTCAAACCAATTAAATTGGAATCTCTGGCTTGGTACTGGCATCTTTGTGAAAGCTTCCCAGGTGATTTGAATGTGCAGTTAGTCCTGAGAACTACTCCAAACTAACTGTGCTATTTTATTTCTAAATTTGACCTTATATCTTGATTTTCTGCCCTTGCTTGGGCTTTTACTTTGATAGATACCCTCTGTGATCATGTTCAACATTTTTGAGGTTCTAATTAACAAAGTAAAATGAAGAAATTTAAATGTACAGTTTGACACATTTTGAAAATTATATACATTCAGGTAACCACCACCCTGAATATGAACAGTCTCATCACTCTAGAAAGTTTATTTGTTCCCCTTTCCAATTAGTTTTGCTATCCCCTGAAATCACTTTTGGAATCTAACAACATAGATTTGTTTTGTTTGATCTTGATAAAAAAATTTCAACCATACTTATAGTACTGGAGATTAGCCCAGGGACATTCTGTCCCTGAGCTACAATGCCAGACCTATTTTATTTTTTATTTTGTAACGGGGTCTCACTAAGTGCTGAGGGCTTTACTAAGTTGCTGAGGATAGCCTTGAACCTGTGGTCCTCTTGTCTCAGCCTCCTAAGTACAGGTGTGTGCCACCATGTGTGGCTTGGTTCTTTTTTTTTTCTTGCTAAATATACTGTTGTATGAATATATCACAATTTGTATATTCTTTCCTTGATCAGTGGATATTGGTCTGTTTTGATACATTCACCATTTAAAGCCCTACCAATCCTTTTTTTTGGTGGTACTGGGGATTGAACCCAGGGACAATCTTCCTCCAAGCTACACCCCCAACCCTTTTTATTTTGAAATGGTCTTGTTAGGTTGCTGAGAGTCTCCCTATGTTGCTGAGGCTGTCTCAATCCTGTGATGCTGTCTCAGCCTCAAAAGTACTGGGATTATAGGCAGGCACTCTTCCTAACCTTTAAGACCAAATTCAAGCTGGGAAAAGTGGTATATGCTTGTAATCCTAATATTCAGGAGGCTGAGACAGGAGAATCACAAATTCCAGGCCAGCCTCAGCAATTTAGTGAGGCCCTCAGCAACTTAGTGTGACCATGTTTCAAAACAAAAATAAAAAGAGCTAGAGGTATAGCTTGGAGGCAGAATGCCCCTGAGGGCTCAGTCCCCAGAAACACACACACACACACACACACATCCTAATTTAAATTCTAACTTTGTTACTTTTCAATTTGCCACCTAGTTATCTCTCCTTTCTCTTAAACTTATAGCATTTTTTACTGTACAAAATTGTGTAGACTATCTGAGTCAGACAGAAGAATGATAAAAATACATATTTAGCACACATGATTTGATTATCATGTTTGTTTTTATTGCTGCAGTAACAAATTACTACTAATTTCATGGCTTAAAACATCACAAATTTATAATCATAGTTCTGGAGGTAAAAAATCTGACATGAATGCCACTGAGCTAAAATTCAGGTTGTCAGCAGGACTACATTCCTTTCTCCAGCTGAAGGAAGAATTTGTTCCCTTGCCTTCAGAAACCACCCATGTTTCTTGACTTATGACCCCCTTCCTCCATCTGCAAAGCCAGCAATAGAAGGTGTAGTTCTTCTCATATTGTATTGCTCTGACCATTTCTCCTACCTCCCTGTCTTACTTTTCATAAAATTTATTTTTTCTTGTTTATATTTATGGGACACTGTATGAATTTTTTTGCTATATGTGTCCATTGTGGAATGAGTAAATCAGATAATTAAGAGATCCATCATTTCACATACCTTTTCTGTGGAGAGAACATTGAAAACTTATTTTCTTAGCAATTTTAAAGTATCCAGTACTTGCACTGTAGAGTGACTATAGATAATGTACTATATTTTTAAAGGCCAGAATAAAGGATTTTGAGTGTTTTCTTTATAAAAAAATTGATAAGTGTATGTGGAGATAGATTATCCTCATTTGAATATTATACCATCTATACATGTAGCAAAACATTATACCATCTCTGCATGTTACATACAATATGCTATCACCTATACATATAGCAAAACATCACAGGGTACCCCTTAAATATGTACAAAATATATGTATTAAAGTTTAAAAATTACAAAAATGAAAGCTTCTTGTTACAATGAGCAGAACTGGTATTCTCATTTTCAAAATATAGTTCTTCTATTTATACAAAGTAAATATTTTATGTTTGTTTTCTACCAACTGCAATGTACTTGAGGTAGAGGTATGCAAACAGTGGTATCTAGTGAATTCCAAAGGAATCTTAAGAGGCTAACTACACACGGAGCACAGTGTGCCTGTTTTTATCTCCTAAGGGATGTGACACAAATCTCTATACAATTTAAAATATTTTATGAAGAAAAATGTAGAGAGGTTTGAGTCTGCTATGATTTCAGCAAGAAATGTGGCACATGTTCAACTTGAATTTCGAATCACATTTAATGAAGGAACTATTTACAGAGCATGATCAAGTTTAAGAAAACCTAGGAGGGATGGGGAGGTACCCAGAAACTGGTAACCATGGGAAACCTTCACACTTCAGCCTTGAAGAAATGGATCTGCTCAAGGGAACAGGAAGCAACAACTAGGAGCTGGGGTCATAGAAGAACACACCCACTGCTGGTGCTACACTGTAGAACCAAGAAGGGGGGATCATTAAATTTGGAAAGATGATGCAGAAGGAGTATACCAATATATTTGTAAACTAGTTCCTTTTTGGAAAAGGAATTTTTTTCATACTCCATGCAATTCTGTATGGGAAAGCATGTGTGTGTTAACCTTGTAGCCAGGCTTAGCTGGTAATTTGGGAATTAAAAAAACTCTGTTTTTATTACTGTGGCTTTGTAGTAGAGTTTGAAGTCAGGTATTGTGATACCTCCTGCATGGTTCTTGTTGCTAAGAACTACTTTGGCTATCCTGGGCTTTTTGTTTTTCCAGATGAATTTAAGGGCTGATTTTTCTATTTCTGTGAGGAGTGCCCTTGGTAATTTCATAGGTATTGCATTGAATCTGTAAATCATTTTTGGGAGGATGGCCATTTTGATGATATTTATTCTGCCTATCCAAGAGCATGGTAGATCCTTCCATCTTCTAAGGTCTTCATCGATTTCTTCCTTCAACTTTTTGTAGTTTTCCTTATAGAGGTCTTTTACCTCCTTGGTTAGGTTTATCCCTAAGTATTTTATTTTTCGGGGTGCTATTGTGAGTGGAATTGTTTTCTGGATTTCTTTTTCAATGAATTTATGGTTGGCATACAGGAAAGCTTCTGATTTTTTAAGATTGATTTTTTATCCAGACACTTTGCTGAATTCGTTGATCAGTTCTATGAGTTTTTTTGGTTGAGTTCATTGGGTCTTCTACGTATAAAATCATGTCGTCTGCAAAAAGGGATAGTTTTAGTTCTTCTTTCCCTATCTTTACCCCTTTGATTTCCTTCTCTTGCCTTATTGCTCTGGCTAGAATCTCGAGAACTATATTAAACAGAAGAGGTGATAATGGACATCCTTGTCTTGTTCCTGTCTTTAGTGGGAACTCTTGCAGTTTCTCTCCATTTAATATGGTATTGACTGTGGGCCTATTGTATATTGCCTTTATGATGTTGAGGTATGTTCCTTCTATTCTAATTCTCTGAAGTGCTTTTAGCATGAATGGATGTTGGATCTTATCAAATGCTTTTTCAGCATCAATTGAGATAATCATGTGATTTTTGTCTTTGATTCTGTTTATGTGGTGAATTACATGGATTGTTTTTCAGATGTTGAACCAGCATTGCACCCCTGGGATGAACCCGACTTGGTCATGGTGTATCATTTTCTTGATGTGGTTTTGAATGCGCATTGCTAGTATCTTGTTTAGCAGTTTTGCATCTAAGTTCATCAATGATATAGGCCTATAGTTTTCTTTTCTTGAGCTGTCTTTATTTGGATTTGGTATTAATGTGATGTTGGCTTCATACAATGTGTTTGGGAGGGTCCCGTTTCTTTCTATTTCATGGAATAGCTTGAGGAGTACTGGGATCAGCTCTTCTATAAATGCTTTATAAAATTCACTTGGAAAACCATCTGGCTCTGGGCTTTTGTTTGATGGTAGACTCTTTATTGCTGTTTCTATCTCTTTGATTGTTATTGGATGATTTAAGTTTTTGATATCATCTTGACTCAATTTAGGAAGGTTATATGTGTCTAGAAATTTGTCAATTTCTTCTAGATTTTCCATTTTGTTGGAGTATAGGTTTTCAAAATAGTTTCTGACTATCCTCTGTATTTC
>PVLC010005088.1:40903-69196 GCA_004027655.1 Graphiurus murinus | reverse complement strand
GAACCAGCCTTTAGTTTTGTTGATCTTCTATATTGTTTTTTTATTCTCTATTTCATTCATTTCTGCTCTGATTTTCATGATTTCTGACCCAGAAACAGACCCACAGACTTACAGTCAACTGATTTTTGACAAAGGAGCCAAAAATATACACTGGAAAAAGGATAGCCACTTTAACAAATGGTGTTGGCAAAACTGGTTAACCATATGCAGGAAACTAGAAATAAACCCCACTTTCGCACCTTGCACAAGAGTCAAATCAAGGTGGATCAAAGACCTGGAAGTCAGGCCAGAAACCTTGCAGTTACTTGAAGAGGGCATAGGCCCAACACTTGAACACATAGGCACAGGTAAAAACTTTCTCAACAAGACCTCAAAAGCACAAGCAACCCTCAGGAAGAGCAATACATGGGATTGCAATAAACTGAAGAGCTTCTGCACAGCAATGGAAACTATCAAGAACCTAAACAGAGAGCCCACAGAGTGGGAGAAGATTTTTGCCAGTTACTCTACAGATGGAGGTCTAATATCTAGGATATACAAAGAACTCAAGAAAATCACAGCTTCTTAAGAAAGCAAACAATTCAATCAAAAAATGGGCAAAGGATCTAAATAGACACTTCACAAAAGAAGAAATACAAATGGCCAATAAATGTATGAGGAAATGTTCAACATCTTTAGCAGTCAGAAAGATGCAAATCAAAACTACCTTGAGATTTCATCTAACTCCAGTCACAATGGCAATCATAAAAAACACGAACAACAACAACTGCTGGCAGGGATGTGGAGAAATGGGAACTCTAATACACTGTTGGTGGGATTGCAAACTAGTGCAACCTCTCTGGAAAACAGTATGGAGGATCCTCAGACGAATGGGAATGAACCTACCATATGATCCAGCAATACCACTTCTGGGTATCTACCCAAAATAATGGAAACCAAACTACCAGACCGACGTATGTGTATCTATGTTTATAGCTGCACAATTCACAATAGCCAAACTATGGAACCAGCCAAGATGTCCATCGACAGATGAATGGATTACAAAACTATGGGATATGTACACAATGGAATTTTACTCAGCCATAAAGAAGAACAAAATCATGTTATTTGCAAGGAAATGGATGGAACTGGAAAACATTATGTTAAGTGAGATTAGCCAGTCAGAAAGGGTAAAGAAGCATATGTTCTGCCTAATTTGTGGATGCTAGGGAGAAGATGGGGCATAAGAGGGTCTCCAGATGAAAAAGGAAAGACCCTCGAAAGCAAAGAAGTTGATTTAACCGAGGGGGTTGGACGGGGACGAAGGGGACACTAATGTATATCAAGGTCACTCACTAAACTGAACTTTAGAGGGAGGGAGGGCGAGGGAGTGGGGTGGGAATTTGGGGAAGGGGTAAAATGAGAATTGTGAGCACATGTATCATTATCAATTTGCACCTAACAAAGATGTATGCTTACAATGTATGAATAAAAATAAAAATTAAAAAAAAATCTGTACTTTACAGTTCTTGAAGTCCAAGCACCAAGCAACTTTTTTTTTCTGAACATGGTAGAGATAAAGGACTCCATGATTAGGTTTTCTAGGAAGAACATCCACTATCTACTTGTCACCAAAATCCAGATCATCCAAGCCAAGTCAGGCTATTTTGTTCCTTTGCTGAAATACAAAACCCTCAGGTAGTTATGGATGCCAGGACAGATTTCGACAGAAAGTAAGGAAGAATAATAGAAAATGGTGAACTGGGTTTGGGAATTCAGTCTCATTTCTGACTGGTTGAATGACCTTAAAACAAATAATTTTCTTTGTCGGTGGTTGGGATTCCTCATCAACAAAAGGATTGAACTAGTGAATTTGAAGATCTCTTGGAACTCTAACATTTTTGGATTCTAGAAGAGTACTATTGTCCTTCAGTATCTGTAGGAGATTAGTTCCAGGTACGTCTATGGATACCAAAATCTGGGGATGCTCAAGTCCTTTATTCTTCATAATTTATTTTTGCATTGCAATTATATATCATAGTGAGGTTCCATGTGTTAAAAACATACATGCACACAATGTTTTTGCGTTTCTCCCTCCACATCTCATCTCATCCCCCCTTTTTCCTCCCCACATGAATTAGTGAGAATGGTATTAATACCTTCACATATTGTCCTAGTATTATTTGAATTGTTTATTTCCCCAGCCCCCCATTCTCCTCCATCTCACCTGTAAACCCATTCAACTACTATACTGTTCTATCAAGTCCTTTATAAAAAGTGACATGATGTTTGCATATAACTGATGCACATACTCCTGTATATTTTAAAAATCATCTCTAGATGACTCATAATACTTAATACAGTGTAAATAGTTATTATTCTATTTGGGGGAAATAATGATAAGAAAAAGGTCTGTATATATTCAATTCAAATGCAATTATTTTCAAATATTTTTGATCCAAGATTGGTTGATCCATACATATGGAAGTCAAGGATACAGAGAGCTGATAATTCCTGTATCAATGGTACTTGAGCAAATTTCCCATAGCCCCAAACTGTTCTTAATTCTCTAGTAAAAATTTTTGTTCTAACTTTAAAAAGAGAGGGAATTTATAACCTTTACTTCCCCTTCCTTAACTCATCAGTTTGACATTTTGATAAGTCAACATTTATTAAGAAATCCAAATATGGTACAGATATTCAAACGTTGATGCTATACAAAAAGGTATTAACAAAGGGTCAACTTCACTTTTTAAAACTGACCACTTGTTTTACAGAAGTATTGATTTGAGTGGTTAAGCATGTGAGTGGCCTCATAATATAGGATCAAAATATCATGAGATATTTCTTAAAAATGGGTTCTACCTAAGCTCTTTTCAATTCACTGTTTTGTAAACTGAATTTATATAATAATCTCATTTAAAAGTGCAGTGAGAAATGAGTGCTTTCAGTGGCTAAAGGGTTGCCATGAAAATAAGATTGGCATTAGCTCCTGTAGCTCCATCGGATAGAATTAGGACCAGGACTGGAGGCACAACGAGATGGACACAGTATCTGTTGCCCTACAGACTCATGATTGATATTAAGGATAAAATATCTCTGAGAAAAGTGCCAGTAGGTTTAAACAATTAACTGAAGTACCACATTCCAAGTGCCTTCTGCTATTTTTGTTACCATCCTCAAATCAAAAGGTGGAGACTGAGAGTGTGACTCAAATATTTCATAACTAAGAAATACGTAATCTCATTCTAATTAGTCACATCTAAACTAGAACTTCACCCTAGCTTTTTAGTCTTGCATGACAAGTTTAAAAGTCACACTAAGATAGATACATAGACATTATGATGACTGTAAAAATGAATAATCTTCTTAAAAATACCAGGCCTTCCCTTGCCCTGCCAGTTTTCAAGTATAGGAAGTATTGTATTTTAATGTATTAGAAAAATACCTGATACTAGGGAAGATACTGGTATAGAAAAAAAAATTTTCTGAGTCTCTTCAGTGAGAAACTAGCAAGTCCTTTATAGACATTTTTCTTTTTTAAAACAGACCCAACTAGAGAGAAACTAAAGAAACTCATTTACTAAATGTCAGTTCTGTAATAGATACAATAGTAGGAGCTACTCATTCTCTACTCTTAACAATTCCCTAATATTAATATATTTCTATTTTACTAGTGAAGAAATTCAAGGTTATACCAAAAATGAATCTCCTTAATATTACACAGCTAGGAATTCGTTTATGAACCTGGTGTTTATGATATTATTTGCCTTGTTCTTGTCATTATCTGAGTTTTCCTGAGACCACATTCAATTATTTAACAAAGTATTTTCCCAGGTTCTTTTCCACTTTAACACTGAGGTGCTTAGTGTTATTTTTGATTCTCAGATCCTATTGATTTTTGAATAGGTATCCATCCTCAGTCAGAACCACGGTAACAAGCACAATGTTATACACCAGGGAACTTCTGCTACTTAGGAAACCTATAGAAAGCAACCAGGAAATCTGGGTTTCTCATTCTTGATAATTGATTCTTATTAACCTACTGGTAAGACAAGAAGAAGTTAGTGCTAATTAGTGGTGTGGAAAACAAATGCAGGTCAAATATTTATGTACAAGGGTATTCAGCATAATGCTGTTTATGATCGCAAAATTTTGAAAACAGCTTAAATATTCAGCAATGAGTTTAAATTATGACATGACATTATGGGAAATAATTCAGTCAATAAATTTGGCTATATAAATCTATAATTTATTGACAGGTTGGATTTTTACATGTTAATTTTAGAAGTCTTCAAAATAATTTGTAAAGGAAAATTCTAACATATTATCAGATAGACTATAATACTATATTTAAAAAGACAATATATTCCCAAAAGATTAGGTTAGGCTTATTTCAGAAATGCAAGGTGGCCAGGCACAGTGATACATGTCTGTAATCCCAGTATTTGGGAGGCTAAGACAGGAGGATTTCCTCAGCAAGCTAGTGAGATTCTCAGCAAATTTGCAAGATCCTGTTTAAAAAAAAAAAAACAAAAAAACAGGCTGAGATAGCAGGATCCCAGGTTTGCAGCCAGCCTCCGCAATTTAGCCAGACACTCCACAAACTAGCAAAACCCTGTTTCAAAACAAAACTACTGAGGGAGGGCTAAATGAGTGCTGTATGCATGTATGCCTCTACCACCCTGAACTTGATTAAGATGTAAGATTATGATGTACCAATAAAAATAAACTAAAGTAAAATAAAATAAAAAAGGGTTATGGGTGTAGCTTGAAGGTAGCTTGTTCCTGGGTTCAATTCCCAATACCATATACACATGAAAGGGAACTGAGGGGTAGCCCAGTGGCAGAATGCCCCGAGTTCAATCCCTAGTGCTACAATAAATAAATTAGTTAAAAGGAAAGAAATGCAAGGGTGGTTTAACATTTTAAAATCAATGAATGTGATTCACATTTACAAAATCAAGTACATATTTTTATTTAACTTCACTGGATGCAGAAAATATCTGATAAAATCCAATATGCATTCAAAATTTAAAAAAAACTTTTAAAAGATAAATCTTTTAACAAACTAGGAAGAGAAGAGAAACTGTTTAATCTGGTAATCTTATTGCTCAATCAAAGAGCTTACAGGAAACATTATGTTTAATGGTGGAATGTTGAAAGTTCCCTTCTTCCCATACACACCACAACTGAAGATGAGTCAAGGATGCCTAGTATCAATTCTTCCCTTTATCATTAAAGTAGAGGTCCTGCCAGTGCAGGGAAAAATGGGACTGGAAAGGAAGAGAACTGCCATTCATAGATGAGATTATGTATGTAAAAAATACAGAAGAATCTATGAGAAAGCTACTGAAATTAAAACATGAATTTTCAAGGTCATTGAATGCAAGATAAAGTATATAATTTTGCTTATGTAACCCAGAAAATATCATAGAAATGAAAAATTTAACTATACAAGGTGATATGTGCATGTAATATTTGTATCACTTTGACCTCACTATGATTGGTGTACCAATAAAAGCATATACATATATACATGAAAAATTAAAAGACAACATAAAATATCAAATATGTGGGAAAATAAAACTAAATATATATCAGATCAATACCCACAATTAGTTAAATAGAGGAATAGAGAAGAATCGAAAGTTAAGAAACTGATGGACACATTATAGTTATTGATTTATAACAAAAAAGTGGCACTGCAGTACATCAGGGAAAGTTGATCTTTTCAATAAATGGTGTTGGATTTGTAATCGATTGGATTAGAAATACCAAAATTTAAAGAAAATAAGAATGAAGCCGGGCGTGGTGGCGCACGCTTGTAATCCCAGCATTCGGGAGGCTGAGACCGGAGGATCCGGGTTCGCGGCCAGCCTCAGCTACCTAGTGAGGCACTCTGCAACTTAGTGAGACTCGGTTTCAAAATAAAGAATAAAAAATAGGGGTGGGGGTATAGCTCGGAGGTAGAATGCCCCTGAGTTCAATCCCCAGTACCGCAAAAGAAAAAAAAAAACACCCAAAAAATAAGAATGAAATCCCACTATTATACTACATATAAATTAATTGCAGACTATATCTAAATGTGAAAGACAGAACAATAATACTTCTAGAAAAACAGGAGTATATCTTATTGACTTTGGGCAAAGATTTCTTAGGACACAAGTATATTATTAATAAAAATGCTATAAAATTGAACATTAAGAATTTGTATTAATCAAAGGCATCATCAAGAAAGAACAAACAAGCTTCAGACTGGAGATGTTTAAAGCAAATACAAATGGGTATGATCAGAACGTCCAAAGAACTCTTACAAATCAATAAAGATAGACATCATAATAGATACATGGGTAAAATATTTGACCACATAGTTTTAAAGAATATCCAAATAGCCAATGAGCATATGAAAAAGTTCTCAGCATCAGCAATCATCAAGGAATTGCAAATTAGAAGCCCACAGACAAATAAACTTTACAAATCAACTCAAAAGGCTAAAATGAAAAGGCATATAACAACAAGTAAGTATGTAAGGATGTAAAGCATCTGGGACTCCCATGAACTGCCGGTGGGAGTAGAAAGTTATATAACCACTTTGGAAAGTTGTTTGATACTCTATGAAAGGTAACATAGCTTATGACCCAGCAATCTCTCTCTTAATTACATTAAGAGAAATGTGAACATAAATGCACAAACTATTTGGGCAAGAATGCTTTTAATAGCATTATTCATAATAGCCAAGAATTGGAAACAACCCAAATAATCATCACATGTAGATGAATAAATAACTTGTTGTATATTCACACAATGGACTTCTATGCAACCATGTGGGTGAATCCTATAAATACAATGAGACTTGAGAAGCTAAATATAAAAACAAGTCCACACTCTGTAATTCCATTATGTAATGTTTAGAAACTTAAGAGTAGTGGACAGCAAAAGAATTCAGGGTAGTGTTTTACTTTGTGGGTGGATAGTTGCTGGGAGGATGCACACAGCACTGAGATGCTGTTAGTGTTGTGTTTCTTGATTTGAGTGATGAATACAGGGGTCATGTTTAAAATTCATTGAACTATGTACTTATAATCTGTATGTCTCCTGTTATTGAATATATATGTAATACACACACACACATATATTCAATAAAGAAAAACACTTGTTTTAAAATAATATGCCAAATAATCCCTTTTGTTTGTTTAAAATACACAACTGCAAGCTAGGCCATCTGTGTGTTGCATGCCTATAATCCCAATACTTTGGAGGCTAGACAGAAGGATCACAGCTTGGAGGCCAGCCTCAGCAATTTAGCAAGACCCCATTTTAAATACCCATTTGCCAGGCGTGGTGGTGCATGCTTGTAATCCCAATACTTGGGAGGCTGAGATGGGAGGATTGCAGGTTCATGGCCAGCCACAGCAACTTAATGAGGCTCTCTGCAATTTAGTGAGACACTGTTTCAAAAATAAATAATAAAATAGGGCTGGAGGTATAGCTCGGAGGTAGAATGCCCTTGGGTTCAATCCCCAGCACCACAATAAATAAATAAACAAATAAATAAATAAAGTGCTAGGAGTGTAGTGGGGTATAGTTTGGAGGTAGAATGTCCTGGGTTCAAGTCCCAGTATAAAAAAGCATACCTCCATAGAAAGCTCTTATAGTATTTTTACATATTTAGTGAGTGAGATTACTGATCAATTTTATTTTCTGCTTTGTGCTTTCCCTTCTTGATTATGGGAGTGAGAGTGATGTGGGAAAAGTACCTGAATATCATAAAGGTTTAGTTCAAACCTGGAGTAAATAGTAACACCTACAGTAAATATCAAATGTAGACAGATTTGAATCAGGTTGGCAAGAAAGGCAAATCTAGAGAAATATCTCAGGTTCTCCTTAGTTGCAATTGCTATATTAATCAGCAGAAGTTACTGGGTTTCAAGGTCTGTGCAAGAGCCTGTTGTCAAAGATTCAACATAGGTCTCCTCTCTGTCTGCACTACATGTCTCTTTCTCAAGCACTAAGGTACTTAGTTAATATAGACACTGAGAAGCTGAGACAGGAACACAACATTTTCACATTATTCTCAACATTCTCAAGGGATCTTCTCTGTGATACCTTTATAAAAAGAGAATGTAAAGGAAGTAGCTGAATAATAAAGATGTTTATGACAAAGCTTTTGACTACCAAATCTCTATGTATATTGAAACCAATCCTTTTATTTTCCCTGCCTACTTTGTGATTGCAGCTTAGATATTAAATTTGTTGTGATTTGAAGGGGAAGTACCTGAACTTGGGATTTGATATTTGAATTCAGTTGGTTTTTTTTCAGTGGTCCAGAAAAGGTCAACATTTTGGCTTCATAATTGTATGTTTTGTCATAAGCCAATTCAATCACACATGAACCAAACAGGTCTAACATGATTTCACTGGCAGAAGGCCAGTATGCCTCTGCTGGGCTGTCTCTTACCTTACAGGCTTTGAATGATCCTTGTAGTGGTTCCAGAGTGGCTGGGACTCTCTAGTTCCGGGTGCATGGGTACATATGAAATACAGATTCTTTGAGCAGCTTCGGTAAGTTCCAGAATTGTCTTAGCATATTTGATAACTATGCATAGATTAAAAATTCAGGAAACCATTTCCCTGGCACATATAAGAAAGTTAAGTTCCATTTAAGCAAGAAGCTTATAAGAAAGACTATTCAGGAAATTATTATTTCGATTGTTTAGTTCATAAAAAAGATTTAGTACCAGTTTTTTCTTTTTAATTTTTCAAATCAAAAGATCAAGGTGAAAAAAAAAAACTAGCCAAACAACTTTCCAAGGGTTTTTTCTTTTTGTTTGCAGAATGGGAGGTACCATTTGGGTGTGCTTTTCTTTTTGTTTAGATGTGTATTTTATTTACATTTCTTTTTTGAATCCTCACAACAATCTGGTGAAACAGGTACTACGTTATTCTTATTTTTCAGATGCGGAAATAGATGCAGTCCTTAAGAAACTTGTCTAAAGTCACTTACCCAGTAAGTGGCAGATCTGAGATTCACATGAAGATCCATACTATTGCCGAGTCTAAATTTATATTTTCCATATATTTGCTATCCCATAGTATGATTATACCTTTCTTTATTGTTTTAAAAACAAACTGTTAGGAGAGAGATTAATGTTGTTTTCAGTTATAGATGAGGAAATTGAGGATTAGAATGGTTTGTTAACCTGCCTAATCTTATGCAAAGGAATGCTAGCAAAAGAAATAGCAAATAATATGTTTGGGTGATATGGCTCAAGGTATTTTCAATTTGTGTATCCTGAAGCCTGATCAGTTATCAGTTATATTAGTGAACCCCAGAGTTAAATATTTCCTTCTACAGTTCTTGCATTCTACACTCAACCCTCTTAACCCCTTCTGCCCAACTCACAAATTTTCTTTCTATAACTATTTCCCTCTTCTTACCTCCAACCTCAAGTTTTGAATGGAAACCAGAAGTGTACCTCATTCACTTTAAAAAAGTGGGGACCTTTACTTAGCTCATGAGTTCTCAGTTCTGGAAGATTTTGTCCGTCACCTCCCACTAGGCACATTTACGAATATATAAATGTATAAAGACTGTGGTGTGTGTGTGTGTGTGTGTGTGTGTGTGTGTGTGTGTGTGTGTGGTACAAGATTGAACCTAGGGGCATTCTGTCTCCAAGCTATATCCTTAGCCTTTTTAAATTTTTATTTTGTTTTGAACAGGGTCTTATTAGGTTACTGAGGTTCTGGCTAAGTTGCTGAAACTATTAATAAACCTGTGATCTTCCTGTCTCAGCCTTTCAAGTACTGAGATTACATGCATGCACCACCATGTCTGTCTTCTAAACACATTTCTGATGATCACAACTTGATGATGGTGGGGCACTACTGGTTTCTACTGGGCATAAGATAGAGATGTTGCTGAATATCCTCAGCACAGGAATATATCACAGGAATATCCTCCAAAGGAGAGATTGTCTGGCAGAGACTGGGGGGGGGGGGGTGAAAGAAAAGGGAAGATATTGGTCCAAGGATATATATTTTCAATTATAATATGATTAAATTTTGAGGATCTGAGGTGCAGCATAATGACTAGAGTAAATTTTACTATATTGTGTACTTGAAAATTTTAGAGGATAGATCTGAATTGTTCTCACCAAAAATAATTTAATTTCACATGTCTCTGTGCAGCTATAACAAAACACCACAAACTGGGTTACTTATAATGAAAACAAAATTATTAGCTCATGTTTCTGGGGGCTGAGAAGTCCACTATTGAAGGGCCAACATCTGGTGGGGGCCCTGTTGCTCTATCGTACATGACAGAAGGCATCACATGGGCAAGGGAGAGAAGGCAAGGGGCCAAAGTCATCTACCAGGGACCTCATCTTCACTATAAGGACATTAATGCATTCATGAGGGCAGAGACCTCAGAACTTAATCACCTTTAAAATTTCCATCTCTCAGCCCAGTTGAATTGGGATTACACATGAACTTTAGGAGTCATATTCAAACCATAGCATTCTACTTATGCCCCCCCCCAAATTCCTATCATTCTCACATGAAAAATACATATAGCCCCATTCTATTAGCCCCTAAAGGCTTAACTTGTTCTAGCATCTATTCCCAAGTCCAAAGTTCAGTGTTTCATCTGAATCACACATGGGTGAGACTCAAGGTACAATTCATCCTGAGGCAAATTCCCCAGCAGCTGTGAGCCTGTGAAATCAAAACAAGATACATTCTTCCAAGATGCAGTGGTAGAACAGGAATAGGACGGGTATCCCCATTCCAAAGGGGAGAAGTAAGCAAAGAGAGAGGAGTAATAAGTCCCAAGTAAGCCCAAAAGTCAACAGGGGAAGTATTAAACATTAAAGCACCAGAATACTTTTTCAATTCATGTGCCACTTCCTGTATGCAGTGGGGCAGGGATTGAGCCCCCAAAGTCTCAGACAGTCCCATCCTTATTACTTTTCTGGGATCAACCCATGCAGTAACTTTCATGTGTTGAAGTCTTGCGCCTGCAGTTCTCCAAGAGTTTGCAAACTGGTAGCTCTAAAATTCTGGGATCTCAGGGGTGGCCCCACTTCCATGGCTCCAGGAGGTGTGATCCTAGTGGTAGCTCTCTACAGAAGCTCTGCCATGAACCAGATTTGTGCCCGGGCCCCAGGTTGTCTGATAAGCCTACACCATTTAAATAGAGGCTTCCATAGATGGCTTAGATACTCTATGTGCCTGAAAAATTAGCTTCACACAGATAATACCAAGGCTTACTGCCTGAGCTCTCCAGAATGGTGTTCAGGGCCACACCTAGGCCTGCCTGAGCAATGGTTGGAGTTGCCAAGGGGCACTGTGCTGGAATGCAGGGAGCAGAGATGTGGCCCTGGGCAGTAAATGCTAGTGTCTCTCTGGAAACCTTGCTTTTAAGTTTCTAGCTTGCCTTAATAGTGTCTGAAATGCCTTTGGGGTTATTCTCGCCTTTTCTTGATAAATAACACCTGCTCCCTTCTAGCCACATTAATACCTTTATCAACAGGCTGCTTGGCTGTACCTTGCCTGCTTATGTGTCTAGGCTCCAAATTTTTCAAATATTTCCATTGTGCGTCCCTTTTAATTACACATCCCCCCTTTAAATCATCTTTCTCCTCTTTTGGGTATTATAATAAGCAGTTAGAAGTCCCCATACAGCTTCTTTAGTCGTTTGCTCAGAAATTTCTTCTGCCAGATATACTAGTTCATCACTCTTAACTTCTGCCTTTCATAAATCCCTGGGGCATGGGCACAATTGACATTGCCAAATTATAACAAGGATGATCTTTACTACAGTTTCCAATAAAATACTCCTCATTTTCATCTGAGACCTCATTAAAATGTACCTTACTCTTCATATTTCTACCAACATTATGATCATGACCATTTAAGTAATCTCTTAGAAATTTCAGACTCTCCCTACAGCTCTTACTTCTGAGTCCTCACCAGAATTGCCCTTAACATTCCATTCACAGCAATACAAGTTTTTTTTTTTAGTCTGCTCCTCCAAACTCTTCCAGCTTACCCAAATCCAAAGCTACTTCTACCTTTGCAGCTATTTATTATACCAACTGCTCTGTCTTCTTGGTACCAATTTTCTTAGTCTGCTTTTTTGCTGATATAACAGAATACAGACTGGGTAATTTATGATGAGCATAAATATATTGGATCATGGATCTAGAGGCTGGACAGTATAAGACGGAGGGGCCCCTATCTGGTCAGGACCTTCTTGCTGTGCCATAACATGGCAGAAGGTATCACATGGGCAAGAGAGATAGAAAAAGGATCTGAACTCATAATTTTATTAACAACTCACTCCCATAATAGTGGTGTCTAATCCATTAATGAGGGCAGGGCCTTCATGACCCATTAATTTCATTAAGGTCCCAACTCTCAACACTGTTATTTTGGGGATTAAGTTTCCAACACATGAACTTTTTGGGGATACAGTTAAACCATAGTATTATGTGAGGTAATAGATGTATTAACTTGACTGTGTATCAAATCTTCATGTTGTACTTTAAATATATATACTTTCATCAGTTATACCTCAATAAAACAAAACAAAAAAATCTCTGAGTCGTCTGGCCCCAAATGTCAATAATGCTGAAGTTGAGAAACTCTGACTTGGAGGGATAATCATAAATTGCCTTACAGGTTTGTTGCATGAGCTTATCTAGGACAATACCAGTTCTGTAAGTAGGCTGCTATCTTGTAAATTCCAATAGCTTTAATGCACTCAAGATGGCTCCTATGAACAAAAATAATTGTCTCAAAGACTGTCCCAAATATTTATAGGATTCTCAGGCAAGTGGTTAATAATTTATTCAAACAAACAAGAAACAAACAATTGAAATGAAAACCATTTCTTATTAGGGAAGGGGAGGGAGAGAGAGTTTGAAACAAGATGATTCATTTATTAGATTAGTACTGATGTCATATTTAGATTTTCGTGCCCTGACTTAGAAATAGTCTAATTAAAAAAAGAAATAGTCAAGCTGGGCGTGGTGGTGCACGCTTGTAATCCCAGCATTTGGGAGGCTGAGACCGGAGGATCCGGGTTTGCGGCCAGCCTCAGCTACCTAGTGAGGCACTCTGCAACTTAGTGAGACCCTGTTTCAAAATAAAGAACAAAAAATAGGAGTGGGGGTGTAGCCTGGAGGTAGAATGCCCCTGGGTTCCATCCCCAGTACCGCAAAAAAAAAAAGAAATAGTCTAATTCTTCCTTCAGATGTTTGTGCTAGACATCAGCAAGAGTTACAACAAAGCTAGCAGAGGATAAATAGTGTCATCATGTATGCAAATAAACATAAAGCTGGCTTTTCAGAACACAAGAAATAACACATATACTATAATAAAATTTGATTCTGATGACAGTCATAGAAATAGAAATGAGTGCTGTGAAAGACTTCAGACTCCTTCCCTACAACATCTGGTGAAAAACTTATACCAAGTAGCCTTTTCTTCACCAGAGCCTTGCTTTAATATATTAAATTGAGATATTGAACGAAGCTTCGCTGTCTTGAACCAGCTCTGCCCCAAGGAGATTTCATTACAGAGGTCCTGGCGGTCTTCATGTTAGTTTAGTTTCAATTATAAGGCAGAAGCCTTGAAAGCAGTGTGCAGTGTAAGAGCAGGGTTCTAGAATATTATGGACCTGGAATCAAGGGACTAGTGTATATTCCTGGCTCTGCTTTTCATATAGGGACCTCTTAAAAACAATACCATAGACATTCATATATTCCTTATGCTTTAGGTTCTTTTGTAAAATGGTATAGTGGCACCTTTGCTACCTGTTTCATAGTATTCTTAGGAAGATAATATGAGAAATTATATGGGAATATTATATGTGTGAATTGTTTCCCCTTTTATTCTTAAAAGGAGGTGAGGAGAACTGCTCCCAAGCCATGAAAGGGTGGAGGGGACTCTAAGATAACTGCTTGCCAGAAAATGTAGGACCTGGAAAGAAGGAGATATTGTCATGCTGGTTTTTTTTTTTTTACCTCTGCTTTTCTAGTGGACCCTCTTATAGGCCTGTTATGACTATTTGAGCAATAAGAGAAGATGTTAGAAGAGCGATGGCAGAGTAAAGAGGGGCAATAGTAGGATAGCCTTAACTCCTGATTTGGCATATAAAGTATTGGTGTGTTTCCCATTAGTCAAAGGAATTCCACTAAAGTTTGAGTGTTCTTGCATCTTATCCTAGAGGGCTGCCCACTGATGCAGGTGTTCCTCAGCAGCCAAAGGCTCTGAGGAGTACCACCAGAGGAGAAAGCCAAGGGAAGCTTAAAAGAGGCTGCTTGATGTCAAAGAACAATGCATGGGGAGCCACCTGTTCACACAGTTCCAGAACGTCTCCCATATAGCAATGATTTGGATATCTGTCATGCAGAGGGTATTGATGGCCAGCTATTTAGATCCAGCAAAGCAGTGATAACTGAATGCAGATTATACCCAAACTCCTCCCAACTTCAACCCTGCAGAGGAGAAAGGGCTTCTCAAATGGGAGGGGAGGCATGAAGGGAGCAGGCTGTCTTCCTTCACTACTCCAAGTTCCTCAGAGTGAAATTTGGAAGTACTGGGCTGGAAGAGAAAAGATGCATAACCAATCGACACTGAAGTTTTAAAATGTGTTAGACTAGACTGGACTTTTTGGTTTTATTTATAATTTTTATTGATGCATAATATTTGTACATATTTATGGGGTACAATATGATAAATCAATATATATATATATACAATATGTAATGATCAAATCAGAATAATAAGCACTTTCCTTTTCAGTGTTAATCATTTCTATGTGTTGGGAGCTTTTGTAGTCTTCTAGTTATTCTGAAATATACCCTTATTCTATTGTGCTATAGAAAACCAGAATTGTCAATCTCATAGAACAGAGTGGAATAGTGGTCACTAGAGACTAAGAAGTGCAGAAGGGAGGGGGATAAGAAGGATAGGTTGGATTTTTAATACCTGAAAGTGACAAGAAAGATGGGGAATATACCTGAAGTTTCTTTAGGGGTTAGAAAGTAGAGAATGAACATGCCATGGTTAAGGCATGTTCAAAAAAGAAAAGTGACATGCTTGTAACTATCATTATTCAATAAACTGAATATCAATATTATCAATATAAGTTTTTTAAAAATTTCCTAAAAGGTGTCCTAGTCAGAACAGGTAATAGAATTTAATACTTGTGCCAAGAAAAATTGTTTTTCTGGATCCCTAGTTTTCTTTTCATTGAGGAGTTATATAACAGAAATGTGTTTTTATTAACTATTTAGAATAATAAGACTAATGCATCCTGTACCTATTTCAATCAGTTGTACGTCATTAGAATGAGCAAGTCAGGTTGGTAAAATGATTTTACAGAAAGGTACTATGTAAGAGGCCCTGTTTCAATTTTTCTGCATTTTAAATATTTCCCAGTAAGTCTTAATCACATAGCTTCCTTCATTTCTAGACACAAAAGATCTAAACAAATGAGTCAGCTGTAATCCACACTGAGGCATTAGCTGGAGTTGTGTAATTACAGGACAAGTGTATCACCACTCCCAAGCCTGAAAACAAGTGGATCCCAATAACAGAGAGTCATGGGCTGCCTGAACTTTTGAGCACCAGTAGCTGATTACTGCATCCCACTGATGTTACTTGCTCTAAGAAAACTGATTATAGAGCTGGACTCCATTTTGTTTGTAAGTCTTCCTTTGCATGGATATTGGTGAAGGTCCTCGTGCCAATTTCACAAAGTAATCTCTGCTTGTAGGTAGGAAACTTATAAAATTGATTCAACTGGTTTATACACATAATCACCCTTTCTCTCTTCTACAGTCTCCTGAGAGGAATCCACAGATTGCAGCAGTGAGGTATCTGGCAGGTGTTAAGGTGTTATCTGTTCAGGCCAGTAATGAATTCTAATTACCCTCTGTTTGTGTTTTAAGGAGAGTCTGGGAGAGGAGGGGTAAAAGGAGGAGAATCTCTCAAGAAAGGGAAAACAATTTGGAAAAATTACTAGGTGAGGCAAGATGTGAGGTAAAGGAAGGAGAAACATAATTAAACAAGGGGGAGGAATGCTGAGAGGAGGGGAAGAAGAAGTAATAGAATAATCAAGAAAAGCTGGGTTGGGAAGGAGTTATCCCACAAGTGTGATTCCTGGGGAAAGCACAGGTTTTGTAAATAGAACTGGATCTGAATACCAGCCCCCACATTTTACAGTCCTATGACTTTGACAAGTCATTTCACTTTTATGTGCCTGTTTGTTAACCTGTGAAAATAATTAAGATAATATTAGTATTTGTTTGGTAGAGTTGTTATGATGATTGAAAATAATACACACAAAGTGCATGACACATAGTAGCTACTCAAACAAAGGGTAGCTAATATTTGGGTGGTGGTTATTGTTATTATTGCTACAGTATTATTGTTAGTGACAATATTACTTGACAGTAATAAAACACTAACAAATCGGTTGCCATGACATTCAACCATAAAAGAAAATATATAGATGAAGGACGCCACAGATAGCCCTCCAGATGTCCATTTTAGCAAAAGAATTGCATTATATCATTTATATACTAGGTATTCAACTTCACATCACTTTCACGATAAAGGATTTCAGCTGAGCAAGAAATAATAAAGCTACACATTGTACACATGATTGGTTTTGTTTGTAGCACTTCCTTTTACATTTTTAGAATATGTAGTGATACAATTCAACATTAGAAAAAGATACAGAAAATGCCTGTACCTGAGCATGATATTAACCTAACTATTCTTTGATTTTTATCTCCCCAAAGGACTCTAGAACATTTGCAGTAGATTCCATAGTAAATTATTTTTACACCTATTTTTACTTATGATATTATCAAGAACAGTTATTCTGTGGATCATATGAAGCAAATGATTTCCTTAGGTGGTAAAGCAAAAGATTAAACACCTGGCCCCCTAAAGAGCCTGATATTAAAAAGCTATGGTACACCAGTCTGATAAAGTTTGTTATTGTGTATGCAAAGCAATGACAAGCATACCTTACAGCAATGCATTTGAAAGGAGACATACCAGTGTGTAAAGGGGGAAGACTTAAGTGCTTCCCTCCTTTAATGCATCATCATAATAGGATCAGGTAACTAGGTCAAGTTAAATGTTTATTCATTGATACTAATAAGGAATGTCTCTACTGGCTATGTATCCAGAGTTTCAGTGTGATAGAAAGAATGAATATTGCTGTACTGAAGAAAGGTTTTCTGTCCTCAGAGAGAAAAAATTTGATTTGTTTGTTTGAAAATAGCCAAAAAGCCACAGTAGCTCCCTGCGCAATTGATTCAGGTATGCTATATTAAGAATTTGTTTTGGTTAAAGAGGTTTAGAAAAAATGGTGCATCATATGTGCTAGTGAAACATCTAAGTGCTCCTCAGGCTCCAAAAAGAATGTGTTTGTTATATCTTAGAGAACAAGATGCATCTTTGCATCTAAGTTGTAGCTATTTAAACCAAGCCTTTGCCTTGAGTGCCCAGCATTGATTGTCCTTATATGGATCAGCTGAATCCATAGAGGGACTACTAGAAATACCTCCAAGATGGAAAGAGTTGAAATATCCATCAGCAAAATCGGTAGGTAAATATATATATATTTTTTGGGGGGGTACTGGGGATTTAGCCCCATGGCATGCTACCTCTGAGCTACACACTTAGCTCTTTTTATTTTGAAACAGGGTTTTGCTAAGTTGCTAAGGGTCTCACTAAGTTGCTGAGGCTGGCTTCGAACCTGCCATCCTTTTTGGCTCAGCTTTCTAAGTACTGTGATTACAGGCATAGGCCACCATGCCCGGCTGGTATATTAATACACTGTAATACTACACAAAGAGTTAATAGATAAATTACAGGTACGTGTAACAGTATGATAGAATCTCTAATACTTAATTTTGAGTAAATGCAGTCAGACACAACATAATGATTCATTTACTGAAAGTTCAAAAGTTGGCAAAAATAATTCATGGTATTATGATTCAAGATAAGTTGGGCATCGTGGTGCATGCTCGTAATCTCAGTAGTTGAGAGGCTGAGACAGGAGGATCACATTTTTGAGGATGGTCTCAACAATGTACTGAGATCCTTGGCAACCAAGCAAGACCATATTAAAAGAAAAGGGCTGAGTATGTAGCTTAAAGGTAGAATGCCCCTTGGGTTCAGTTCCCAGTATCACATATACAAAAAAGACTCAAGACAGTGGTTAATTTTTGGGAGATAATGAAGCATTTTCTAGGGTTCTGGTAATGTTCCCTGAATTTGTTGCTAGTTGCACAGGAGTATAAAGTTTGTGAAAATTCATCAAGTTGTACATCTTTGACTTGCCCACTTTCACTATGCATGTCATACTTATTATAAGTTTATATTTTTAAAAGCTCTTATGGTATGCTATAACCAATGTAAAAACACAAAGTTTAACAAATCCACTTTCCCTGTTTAGAAAGCATCAATATGAAATTATGTATTAGGAGCTATTATTTTCTTTCAAGATGCTCTGGCATGTTATACTTTATATTCTGTAGGAAAGTTGTATGACTTCTCTTTATTCACTTATTGATGTAGCTAGTGAATCATTACCACATGCGCTGATAGCAAGAATGTATATGTGATTGTGTGTGTGTGTGTGTGTGTGTGTGTGTGTGTATGGTGCTGGTGAAAGAATCCAGGTACCTTGCATATGTTAGCTAAGGGATCTACTACTGAGCTATAAACCCAGTCCTGTAATTAGCTTTGTTAAATAAGTCTTGCTTCCTAGAAATAAAAGAAACATTTCTAGAAATGATTCATAAATGCTTTTATAATGAATATATTTTATTTATTTATATTTACTGGTGCTTTGTAATCGTACCTCATGATGAAGTTCAGAGTGATAGAGGTATAAACTCAATGTCATACATGGAGAGGGTGAAAGAGTGGGGTGGGAGCTGGGGGAGGACTCACTGATTGTTGTGTGCATGTATTCCTCCAACACTCATGTTTGATTATGTGTATAATCTGATATTTTAATAAAGTGGTTAACATCTGGTACTAAAATTTAAAGGCATAATTGAGGTCTACACATTTACCATGATAGGAACTTTAAAATATATAGTATTTATTTTTGCTGTAGACTAGTGGGATTTATTCAGACTTTCAGCTAGTGAAGTTTAAAAGAGTTCTAGGAGGAAACTAGGTAACAATGTGGTTGCTCAATAAGGTATTATGTTTCATGAGAATGCTCAAATGCCTTCTCATTTACACAAATTCTCCACATCCAGGTAGCTAGGAGAAAGTTTTAGGTAATGAATCCTCTTTAATTTTGGTCACTAATAACAACATTGAAGAAACTTTCATGGTTAATAATGCAAATGTAATATCAATAAGAAAAAATTTGATATGTAACCGTTGGATCAGTTTTTAATGTTGTTTCCTGAACAAAATCAATGTATGAGCTTATTTTTAGTTGCTGATGACTTATTCCTAAACAAATATTTCTATTACTGACAGTACTTTGAAATAAGAAAGCTAATCTGATTCATGACTGTGTGAACATGTCAAAGAAGAGATGGCTCATAGTTAAATGTTTAGCATTGCATAACTCTATGAATAGGGGTCACTATAATGTTGAGGTATTTTTCATAACTAAAGGTGAGCTTGTCATGTGTTATTTCCAAAGCAACCATACTTTCTTTCTCCAAACTTATTTTTGTTACTCCCCAAATCAACACAGAATCCTTATCATCTCCCATGCTTACTCATTCACATAGCTGTGACTGAGTTTAAGTAATTCTCTCCCTCTTTTGCCTACACAATATACATGTATCAAATCTTACATAGTATCCCATTAATATATGTACATTTTATGTTTTTTGTATTGGTTAACATAAAACATGAATATATTAAAAACCTTTAAAAAGGTCTCCCTCCTATGGAAGACCTCAATAGTCTAGAAGACTATAAGCAAATAATTTCTTGCAATGTGCAAAGAATATAGATTAGCAGAGGAATGGAGGAGAGGCATCTAAATGTAGTTTGTGGTAATACAGAAGGAAGTATTGTGGAGTGATCCGGAGAAGGTGACACCTAAGCAGAGTCTTAAAGGATGAGTAGCAGTTAGCCAAATAAAGAGGAGGGTGGGAATTTCCAGAAGAAGAAATAGCATGAGCAAAGGCACAGGGTTGAGAAATATTATGTACAGGAGGGGACACCCAAGCTTAAGAGTTTCAGACGAAGAATGACAATAGACGATAGGTAGGCAGCAGTCAAGTAACGACAAACCATGCACAGCAATGGGAGTGACTCCCCCAAACAAACAAAACAGCTCATTCTCTAAAATACCTTTTATCTTCATATATTTTTTAATCTATGGTGCTTGCTCTAAGTTCAGTGGTGACTACAGCTTCTCTTCTGTGTAATGTACAGAGAAAATTGCTGGTTGTTCTCTCTACATACCATCTACTGCATTTTGATCCCCATAATCTCTCTATCCCTAAGATTTCTGTTCTTGTTCTACTTTCTCAATTAACAATTGTTTACATTGGCCCATGGTGAGTCCCTTTTGCTTCTGTGGTTCTTTGATAGTTTGGTAAAAAGCTATTAGATTTTTTTCAGCTCATTTTTTTTTTGTACTGGAGATTGGATCCAATGGCCCTCTACCTCTGAGCTATATCCCAGCCCTTTTTTATTTTTTATTTTGAAACAGTGTCTCTAAGTTGCCAAGGCTATCCTCTTGTCTCAGTCTCCCAACTACTGGGATCACAGGTGTGTGCCACCGTACCCACTTTCAGTTCAAAATTGTATAAAGTTTATTAGCCATTCACTTTATGTTCTCTTCTATGTCTAAGCCTTTAGGTTATGTCAGTAGTATATAATACTAATAGATATACACTTGTACTCACACATGCACGTGCGTGCACACACACACCACACACACACACCAGCTTGTGTTATGTTCAAGACTAAGTTACATGAAGCTTACTGATAACTTACTGATACTTTCACCTTACAACCTCCCTCATGGACTTTCTTCTACCTGACTAGACTCCTGAAGGCATATTTCTATTGCAAATGGAAAATTGTCAGCCAGTAGAGAACAAAGGAACTTTACATAGTTTACAGAATTCAATTCTCTGCTGCTTCCTTTATGTGTATGGATTTGTGTTATTTCTTAGAACTGCAACCATCTCTTACCTGGACAGATTGAATTTAAAACCTGCAAGTTTTTCATGAAAAGTTGCTCCACTGGTAAACAGCATTCTAATAACTATTTCCTCCCCTGTCAAGCTGGGATGTTTCCTTACAGTTTACTTTCTAGGCCTCACTCTTCTTGCAGAGTGGAGTCCTTTGTTAAGGTTAGAATTTCTCATAAACCTGCTCAATAATTTGTTTGTGCTTGGCTTCGTTGAAACACTACACAAAGCAATCCTTGTGAAAGGCAAAACTGTACTGAAGGCTGAGAAAAGAGGTTGAGACAGAGACTCAAAGTCGCTCTTTTCAGAGAGAGCCAGCTGGGTAATCTTATCTTAGTTGGCTACCTTTCAAGGTACCCAATTCAGGGGCTTTCCCTCTGGGAGTGGCGTTCTCCCCCGGGAATGGGGAACTTTCTAGTGAGAGGCCAAAATTTGGGAACTCCGAGGGTCCAGAGCAGTCCAGTCTTCAGGAGAATCTTGGTGGACATAATGCACTCCACAGACTGTGCCCCTCCAGCCTTTCTGCATTACAGGAGATCAGCACTTGGCCTCAGGACAGAGACCAGACTGAGAGGCGAGGTTAGGAGGAAGCAGGGAATCCAGGAAAGGAGGCGAAATTGCTGAGGCACCTGCACAGCTCTGAGTCAATGGCTGTCAGTCATCCAGGCTCAGGCTGCTCTGCTCTCTCGCAGCCCAGCCCTTTCCTGGGGCCGGGGCAGGGAATTGCTACATGCAGGATTACCTGGGGAAAAAACCAGAGCCTCACTTTGGTCCCTTCCGGTTAATTGACACCACTGGGCGCCCGGGAGGGGGAAGGGAGAGCTTCCCTCCATAAATGGTCCCACCCCTGGGCAAGGTGGCTCATTCTGGCACCTGCCACCAGTCAAGCTCAGCCGGACTGTGAGAAGAGGCGAGGCGGAGCAAGCAGAGGGAGTGAGTGAACCATGGACAAGTTGAAGTGCCCGAACTTCTTCAAGTGCAGGGGGAAGGAGGTAGGGGTCTGGAAACTGCTGGCAGTGTGGAGGGCCCGGGAAGGGAAAACTCACGAGGGAGGGCTCGTTTCAGGGTTTGCTTTCTGTGGCTACTCCTTGTTCTCCAAATTGCCCTTCCATTATCTCCAAGTGTGCTGGAGATGTCCACATAGAGTAGTGAAACAAGGGAGAGGCTCTTATGCTCCCAGCTAGGAGACTCAGGACCACCTCAGCCAGTACCTTGGCAGTGTCCACAAAATTCTGCTCTCTGTCCTCCTCTAGACTGTGTCCATACGCTGGAGGGAAATGCGAAATAGTACTGTCCTTATCTGACCCGAGGGCCTTCCATAACCCAGAGCAGTAACAGATTGGAAGAGAACCCCTCTCCTCCCACTTCCAAGTGGAGAGAGAGTTGCTCCACCTGGTGGGATAAGAAAATTGTCTCTGCAGATTACTCTGTGACTTTTTGAAAAGCACTGGTTTTACGCTCCAAGACAGGCAGAGAAGTTAAACGTCCCTGAACTCCAAACATCAAAAACTATCAGTGCACAAGCAAAAGAGTACTCAAATTATTTTTATTTCAGTAGAAACTACATTTGATCCATCCTCTCAAAGATCTGATCGAGAGTGTTGACTTTTACTAATTTATCTTTAAGACTTTTGTATTTGAAAATATTTTTGTCTGCCCTTCATGCTGGTATGACATTTACCTCTTCACTAAAATTTAAATTATTTCAGCTCAAGTGGTCACAAAAATACCAACCCACAGATTTTTCGTTGTTGTTTCAAGGAGAAAATGTTAAATAACAGCAGCTATCAGCAGAAATCTCCCCAGTTTCAGAAAGATTCCCTTTGGATACAGTATTCAGGATTTGCGCCTTCTTTCCTCCCCTTTCTGTAACTCTGTGTATTTGTGAAATTATGTGCCTGTGGAATTTGTAATAGTAGAAAGACAAGTTGTTATTTTTTCCTTCCTCAGAAAGTGACAGCTTCAGCTGAGAATTTTCATGTTGGTGGAAATGATGAGAATCAGGACCGTGGCAACTGGTCCAAAAAATCGGATTATCTTCTATCTATGGTTGGATATGCAGTGGGATTGGGAAATGTATGGCGATTCCCATATCTGACCTACAACAATGGTGGAGGTATTCTCTCCCCCTTCTTTTCCCCTCCAGTTATGAGTGGGGTGCTGTATGGCCTTTGAGGATATTTGGGTTATTGGGAGAATGAGAAACAAGCATACTCCATTTATTATTAGACTGTGATCTACTACCTCAAATTAGGAATCTGGCTTCAAAAAAAATTCTCAAATATATACTTGATAAAAGTTTTATGTTTAGCACTTCTGATCTTCTGATTTCAGATCCCATGTAATATTCAACTAGGACTTTAAAAATGTACGTTACTGTTCAGACTCAACTTTTGGTTTGCTTAATTAATAGCTGAATATCAGATAAAAAGGGAAATATAGTTCTATTATGAAGCTCAAATTAATTGTTTACTTAACTAAAACAAGGCATTACATTCTGATCGTTTAAGTGTGGAAAGAGAGGATTGTAAAGCAATTAAAGTTTTAGTATTTTAAACTGCAATATCCAGTTACATGTATTCCAAGTTGAATGTACCATGTAGAACTTCCTAAGCTTCAACTAAATTCAGTTCAAGGCTAAGCGTTTTATTCTTGCAAAATAATGCTGTTTTTACCTTTTAGATAATTAATGTAGCCTCAATTAGAGCAAAAAGGAAAGGAAAAAGAATAACTGCAGTGACATGTGAAGGGAAATAAAATGAATTGCACAATTCTTTAGTAATGTTGAAACAACTTTTCACTTACACCATATTTTATTTCCTTGTAGTTACAGGTTCTATGAGAAGTGCAGAGGTGACATGCCCTTATATTTCATAACTGGGCACCACTGAAACTGTGCCACTACAATTATTTTTTCTTGGTACAATAGGACTATTTGTGGTGATATTTCAATCTTCTATTTCTTATTAATTGGGTACATCAAAATGTTAACATTGGTCTTCAGATTTAAGGAGCTCTTTTTATTAAACACTTTAAGTGGTGGTAGAATAAATTTCCCTATGTAGGACTGATGTCATTTGGTTGTGGTTTTGGTATTAGATGAAGAATCAGTCAAAAAGTACAATCTTTTTGGTTTCTGTGTCCTAGGGTCCAGTGGTGAAGGGAAGAACTCAGGTTCCTTTAGGACCTCTTTTTCCAGTGTGTTTAGAATAAGAAATTCCCTGTGACTTGATAACATACATACATATGAGCAATTGCCACAAGTTTCTAGGGACCATATTAAACTAATTTAAGTAGAGAATTTTAAAATATAGCCCCAAACGATAGTTTTTTTTGTTTTGTTTTGTTTTGTTTTTAGCACTGGGGATGGAACCCAGGAGCATTCCTACCTCCAGGCTACACCCCCACTCCTATTTTTTATTCTATATTTTGAAACAGGGCCTCACTAAGTTGCAGAGAGCCTCACAAAGTCGCTGAGGTTGGCTGAGAACCCGGATTCTCCGATCTCAGTTTCCCAAGTACTGGGATTACAAGCTTGCGCCACCACGCCCGGCTTAATAGTATTATTTAACACAAGACATTATCTCTTTTTTTGCTATTTGCCATTTCCTTTAAAAGTTAATATGCCATATTAGCTCTCATGTTTTTTTGTTTTGTTTTTGTTTTTTTGGTGATACTGGGGATTGAACCTGGGAGAGGGAGTGAGGAGTTTTTTACCTTTGAGCTACACCTCAGCCCTATTTTTTAAATTTTGAAACAGAGCCTCACTAAGTTGTTGCAACTGGCTGCGAACCTGCAATCTTCCTGTCTCAGCCTCTCTAGTACTGAGATTACAAGCATGTGCCACCATGCCCAGATCTCCGTTTTTAAAGATCATATCATGATAATGCATTAATAAAAGCACTTTTTTTTTTTTTTGCGGTATTGGGGATTGAACTCAGGGGCATTCTACCTCCGAGCTATACCCCCAGCCCTATTTTTGATTCTTTATTTTGAAACCGAGTCTCACTAAGTTGCAGAGTGCCTCACTAGGTAGCTGAGGCTGGCCGCAAACCTGGATCCTCAGGTCTCAGCCTCCCGAATGTTGGGATTACAAGCGTGTGCCACCACGCCCGGCAAAAGCACATTTTAAAAAAGAAAAAAAAAAAGATCACATCATTTTGGGTAATAGATAATCTGTGTTCTCTCAATTGCTTCTTTTTCCAACCCAAGGGTAGAAGAGGAACACAAATAGCAAATTTGACCAATGGTAATAGAACATGTTTAAAAACATGGTATGGTTTAGAAAACTATTGCTAAAATCTGGAAACATTTTTATCTATAGATTCTTTTTAACAGTTTATGAAAGAGAAGTGACATATCACTTTAAGGTCTAGGGCAGCAGTATTAACAGTTTGTGGCCACTATATAATATTAACAATTTATAGATCATGGTTATTATTAATAATGACATACCATAATGGATAAAAAGCCATATAAAAATTGAGGAAAATAATCCATTTTTCCAAATGCCTGTTCACACTGGGCTGCTAAACTTTCGTGCTGTAGGCTAGATATTTTGTATTATATTTTCTTCATATTTATCTTTGGTAGAACTTAAATTTCTATTAGTCATAGCAATGACAGTATGCATATTGCAACATCTATAAAAACATACTTTTCACTATGGCCTTCCAGGGTTAGCTTCAAAGTAAAGCCACTTAAATATGAATATGTACGAAGAGCCTGATTATCTCATTTTGAGTAGAATCTATTTTTTTTTCTATTTTAAGAGTTGAAAACATGTAATTTTAAGGTATGATGTTAGTCTCATAATATGAAAAATACTTGAGAAAAACTATAAACATGAATAAATGAAATTTACATAACCCCAAATCCTATTTTATACAATGGTCTCCACATTGCTTTTATTAAACTTTTCCAATATTTCAAGAATATTTGATAAATAAATTTAATATTCTGTCCCTGTTTCAGTTTATAATCTGGTAATTTTTTTTTAACTGGGGATTGAACTATACCTCCAGCCCTATTTTATATTTTATTTGGAAACAGACAAGATCTTGCTAGGTTGCTGAAAGTCTTGCCAAGTTGCTGAGGCTGGTCTCAAATCTGCTATCCTCTTTTCTCCGTCTCCCAAGTACTAGGATTGCAGGTGTGTTCCACTGTTCTCAGCTCTAGTAAAGGTTTTAATGAGCAATATTATGCTTCAAATATGGATAGAAAAAAGTAAAATAATAAAATGTTTGATAAAAAGGGGGAGAAGGGCAAGATAATCTGATACGGGAGAAGTAGTTCCACTGAAATTGAATGTTAACTATAGGTTTGTCTTAAAAGTTCAGATTCTTCTATCAAAGCCAATAAATTTCTTGTTAACATCTAATAAAGAGCTTCATGGCTATTTGGAGAGTAATGAACATAATTACAATAACTTTTACTTTGAACCACAATTAGCATTTGTACCCCATCTTAAAAACAAGCCATTACTTTTAAAGGAGAAAGAGGGGGAGGGAAACTAATGTTGAATATATAGTATGAGCCTGCTATGTTGTAAACTGTTTTCACATAAGCCCAGTATTTGAATCCTTACCCCAAACTGATGAGTTGGTATTGTTCTCTACTTTTATGGGGAACACAAGGTTCCCAGGTTAGGTAAATTGGCCTGCGTCACATAACTAGTAAATGGTGGAGCCAGCATTTTAACTCATGTCCATCTGGCTCTACCACTTATAATCATTCAACTCCTCTGGTTTACTTTTTATAGGCCATTGTTTTTAATAATTGTAACCACTTCATTAGGTAATACTAGCATACCCATTTCACAGATGAGAAATTTCAGGCTTAGAGAATCAACTACTTTCTCACAGAACATAGTAAGTTTCCACTGTATTAGGAGGCTTAAAATGTTATCCTGGTTGTGAAAGTGCCATCAAGATTTTGAAAGGTAATACTGTTTTTGTTCTTTTTTTTGCCATTTCTAGGTGCCTTCTTGATACCTTATGCAATTATGCTAGCATTGGCTGGTTTACCTTTGTTCTTCCTAGAGTGTTCACTGGGACAATTTGCTAGCCTAGGTCCAGTTTCAGTTTGGAGGATTCTGCCATTGTTTCAAGGTTGGTATTAAAGCATTTTTATTGTCAGAATTATTAGCCTATGTGTGTGTATGTATATATAATGTATATATATAAATGTATATATAATGTATTATATATGTGTATATATATATATAGTCTTCGCTATGTGAAAGACAAAAGAGTTTGGATATGTTTGGTTTCATAGAAACTGAGAGCAGAATGGTGATCACAAGAGGAGGAAGGGATGTTTACCAATGGTTACAGTTAGATAGGATAAATAAGTTAAAGACATCTATAATCTAAAAATCTATAAATTCAAAAAGTCACAGCATGGTGACTAGAATTAATAACAATATCTTGTAGTCTTGAAATGCAGAGTAGATATTTGGTGTTCTCACCAGTTAAATAACTACATGAGATAATGCATTTGTTTTTTTTTTTTTTTTGAAATGTGGATAATACTCTTTATTACTTTTTTTAAAAATTTTTTATTGTAGTAACTCATGCAATATAGCATACATCTTTGTTAAGTACAAATTGTTAACAACATATTTGCACACAATTCTCATTTGACCCCTTCCCCGATTCCCTCCCCATTCCCTCCCCTCCCTCCCCCTAAGGTTCACTTCAGTGAGTGACCTTGATATGATTGTGTAGGTACATCATGTGCTTTAGGGTGTCCCTCTGCCCCCTGCGTCCACTACAATTAAATCAATTTCTTTGCTTATCGAGGATCTCTCTTTTTCATCTAGAGACCCTCCTATGCCCCATCTTCTCCCTAGCATCCACATATTAGGGAGAACATATGCTTCTTAACTCTTTGTGACTACCATATGACCCAGCAATACCACTACTGGGTATATACCCACCAGAATGGAAACCAAATTATCAGAACGATGCATGTGTATCTATGTTTATAGCAGCTCAATTCACAATAGCCAAACTATGGAAGCAGCCAAGATGTCCAACCACAGATGAATGGATTACAAAACTATGGGATATGTACACAATGGAATTTTACTCAG
>PVLC010005088.1:17647-40803 GCA_004027655.1 Graphiurus murinus | reverse complement strand
CTGTTCTTTGCAGGGAAATGGATGCAACTGGAAAACATTATGTTGAGTGAGATTAGTCAGTGACAAAGAGGTAATGCATTTGTTAATTAGCCAGATTTAACCATTCCACAATGTATGTATATTTCAAAATATCATGTTGGACATAAAAATATGTGCATTTTATGTCAAAATTTTTTAATCACATTGCCTATTTTATTGAGCACAATGATAACAAAGTCTTTACTGGCAGAAATAAAGTTAGTGTTAATTTTTTAAAATCAGTGCATTGTAATCATACATCATGATGAAGTTTAGAGTCATAGAGCATACATGCACATAGCATGGGAGCCTCCAACCCTGCTCCCTCACCCTCTCTGTGTATGTCATTGAGATTGACATCGATAAATTTGTGTATGTACAGCATGTCCATTGAAATGTTTCCTTCATTGAGTCTCCCTCCTCCAACCACCTCTCTCTCTTAAGTCTCCAAAGGAGAGTTTCTCCTCCATTGTTTAGCATCCCTCCTGTATCTGAATTTCTCCTTAGCTTCCATATATGAGGGAAAACATCTGTGTTCTTTCACGTTTTGTGACTGCCTCATCTCATTTAACATCATTTTCTCTAGGTCATTCCATTTTCTTGCAAATGACATAATTTTGTTCTTTATTGCTGAGTAGAATTATATTGTGTGGGTATTCCATAATTTTGTAATCCAGTCATCTGTTGATGGACACCTAGGTTGGTTCCATAGTTTGGCTATTGTAAACTGTGTGGCTATAAACATAGATATGCATGCATTACTCTGGTGGTCTGATTTCAATTCCTTTGGGTAGATACCCAGGAGTGGTATAGCTGGGTCATTCCCATTCTGTTTAACATGGACACAGATATGTGGAGGGTTAGAAAAGACATTAGAGATGGTCATAAAGGTGTTACTATTTTCCTATTTTAACCTTTTGAATTTTTTTGGCATATTGTCCTATTGTGAATTAATTTCACAGCTCTGGCTTTAAAAATACTTCATATGCAGTCTTTGTCTTACTGCCTTTGCATGTCTTTTACAAAGCCTCATTCAGAAAAGTTGAAGGGCGGGTCATAATTTTTCTTGGATGCTCCTAATAAGCTACTAGTAGAGCTGGAAAAAATATCTTGATTGTTACTAAACATCAAACTGCCTTTCTGAGATTAAATATCATTTTAGTATGTGCTAGATGCTGAAAACTATTTGTAAAAGCCTTAATGCAACATAAAAAATAAATGCATAGAGAAGCAAATAGAATATTGTGCTGAAGATTGGAGAATCTATTTCAAAAGCTAGTCTTAAGCATGAAAGTTATAATCAGTATGCTAAACTACGTTTTTTTGTGTGTGGTACTAGAGATTGAATCCAGGGACAGTCTACATTCAAGGTATACCTCCAGCCTCCCCTTTATATTTTTTGCTTTGAGATAGGGCGTTGTTAGGTTGCTGAGTGTCATACTAAGTTGTTGGGGCTGGCTTTGAACCCTTGATTCTCCTGTTTCAGCTTCCCAAGTACTGGGATTATAGGCTTGCACCACCATGCCCAGCCTAAACTGTATTTTGAGACTACTGAATTAAAGAAATTTGTAACTTTGAATTCAAATTGTTGCTTAATTATTAAATTATCTTTATATGCACTTGTAGAAATATTGTACCATGCTCTTTCAAAGTATTAATTCAGAGGCTTCATTTTCTACTTGTCAAAATGTTGGTTTACAGATGAAGATGTGAATGTTGGTAAATGTGTCAATAAGACATAAGCTTGAATTTTTAAAAAATGCCTTCTCTGTCCACTAACATGTATTCTTAGACTTATTAAGAAAGGGTAATAGATAGGCTTTGGGTGAAGTTGATGGCTTCTTTGCTCAGCCTTAATACCTTTTCTAATCAACTGAAAAACTACCTCAGAAAGTCAATCATCAAAATAGCTTTAAATTCACAAAGAAAGATACTTAGAGAGTATCACACCCCCCATCCCTGAAATACCCCTAGAAAGAAGAAAATAGTCTTTTAATTTAGAATAGATTTTGTGAACATTGAGATGCAGCTTCTTTTTTATGAATTAGCAAAAAAATAATTCAATTGACTTTATTTTAATTATTCTCTTTTCCAGGTGTGGGCATTACAATGGTCCTGATATCCATTTTTGTGACAATATATTACAATGTCATAATTGGCTATAGTCTTTACTACATGTTTGCTTCTTTTCAAAGTGAACTACCATGGAAATATTGTTCTTATTGGGCAGATAAAAATTGTAGCAGATCGCCTATAGGTAAATCTTATTGATTTATTAAAACATTGACATTGCTATATCCTTCTTTTATATCTTTTAATAAGCTTAAAGGAACAAGTCTTTCTGGGTAGGAGAGAAGTAATAAAATGGAAAAGTAATAAAGATAGAAAAGTGCTAACTATAATAGTAGTAGTGGGTGTTTCAGGAAACAGTGAGTGTTGTCCATGTAAATATTACAAGAGGATAAAGTTATAAAGATTTAACGATTTTGAAGACTTTAAATGAATCAATTTATTTACATAGTTTAGAGAGAAATACACCTACAAATGTTCCTTAGGGCACTAAATCTCAACTGAAATAACTGGTACTCTATAGCTGTTATTATTATAAATACCCACACAACTTAGTAGAAAAGATTTAAGATTTTGAATGTCCATGGCTTATTCTACTTGCAAAAATTTTTGCTCCACCATCAATTTAGAAAGTTAAATATGTTTACCATTAAAACATTTTTCCAGCTGGGCATGGTGGTGGCACATGCCTGTAATCCTAGTACTTGGGAAGCTGAAACAGGAGGATCGCAGGTTTAAGGATAGCCTCAGTAAGTAGTGAGACTCTCATCAACCTAGCGAGACACTGCTTCAAAACAGAGAATAAAAAATAGGCCTGGGGATATAGCTGGGATGTAGAATGCCCCTGGGTTTAATCCCTAGTACTGCAAAAAACCAAACAAACAAACAAAAAACTACAGGAAAGTACTCTTCTAAAACTAATTACACATCTGTATCTGTATTTCCTTTTTTAAAAATCATATTTAGTAACTCATTGTAATGTGAGTACAGATCATGGACTAATCATCCAAGCGAATATTAGCTGGGTAGATGCCTACAATCTGACCTGCATCAATGGGAGCGAAGTTTATCAACCAGGACAACTTCCTAGTGAACAATACTGGAAGTAAGTACATTTGATGATATACTTCTTAAGTATATTTATTAAAATGTTTTTTATAAACTGTTTTTATATATACTACCTTCCTTAATTCAATAAAGAGAAAAAATGGGGATCATAGCAGATTTTGCTTCATTTGACTTAAATGTTTACCTATCCTGGATAAGTAGTAATTACCTGCAAAATTAGCTTATACTTAACAATGTGTCCCTTATGAATGAATTATTCAATAGGGACAACACTGTAAATAATGATTTATTTAGTACTTACTAGCTATAAATTATGGCATTACTTTGAAGAAAAAATACTCAAATGTCATATTATAATGAGCATATTCTAATGATAAATAGTTGTATTATGGATAATATTGGGGGCAAAATTGCTTTTTCAAGCTGCATTTTCTCATCTGCTTTGCAAACAATTGTCATTGTATGGTAAGAATAGATATTTGTGGATATGTTTACATAATTTATTTACTTTAAATCATTTCTCTTTATAATAATCCATTGCCTTTGCCCAATGTCCTTGACTTTACTTTTGAATGAGCTCTTCCTCATTCACATGTTAATACCCTATGTGACTTCTTTTGAATTTTAATTTTTAAACTGATACATAAAAATATATAAATTATACATACTAATAGGCTATCATGCAATACTTCAATACATATATACATTGTGTAATGTTTAAATCAAGATAAACACAACTCATCATTCCTTCATGATGAAAACATTCAAATAATTTCTTCTACCTTTTTGAGATGTAAAATACATTATTGTCATCTATGATCATAACACTGTGCAGTAGCACACCAGAACTTCTTGCTCCTATCTAAATGTAACAGTACCCATTGATCAATTGCTTCCCATTCTCTCACCCCCACTACATCTGGTAACCATTGTTATAGTTTCAATTTATGTGCTATCAACTCTTTTGGATTCTACTTATGAATGAGGTCATGTAGTACTTGTCTTTCTGTGCCTGGCTTATTTCCCATAACATAATGACCTGCAATTTTTTTTCTATGTTGTCACAAATTATAGGATTTAATCCTTTTGGGGTTAGAATATTATTCCATAGTATATATTTACCACATTTTCTTTATCCATTCATCAGTTGATGGGCCAGGTTGTTTCCATTTCTTTGCTATTGTGACTAGTACTGCAATAAACATAGGAGTGGCAGGTATCTCTTTGGCATGCCTATTTCATGGCCTTTGGATATATGCACAGTAGTGAGATTCCTGGATCATACAGCAGATCTATTTTTATGTTTTGAGAAACCTCCATACTGTTTTCCATAATGTGATTTTTAAAATTTTTGAATCTTGAAATGTTATCAAACATCAAGCAAAGAATTAAAATTCCAGATCTATGAATGTTGATAGTAGAAATCATGGAATTTTACAGAAAATCTTTGAAGAAAGATGTGAATAATGTGAATTAGAGTTTGATAATATCCACAAATTTTACAGAAAACCTTTGAAGAAAGATGTGAATAATGTGAATTAGAGTTTGATAATATACACAAATATGGGATAAGGAAATAGTTGATACAATTTCAAATGTCTTCATTATTTTAACTTGAGAAAAATATTGTATTGAGTCAAATGAAGGCATCTGATGTAAGATTAATTTCTTTATCTAAAGTAGCTTGAAATACTAGGGGGAAAATCTTAGCTAAAAGAAATAGTAGGTCTCTTATTCTAGGTTTAAAATATTTGGATTAGCTATGGTTAACCTTGACATTCAGAGCTTGGATTTTTTATGAATTATTTTTGTCCCTTCATACAATAGTATCTATTAATAAAAGACTCAGAGGACATTGATGTATTAATAAGATGCAACACTCATGAAGCTTCCCCTTGAATGGAACATATTACAAAATTCAATGTTTTTAAGAGAAATGATTCTATATTCATAAAAGGGCTTATCTGTTTTAGTAAAGTAGCACTTCGGCGGTCAAGTGGAATGGATGAAACTGGAGAAATTGTGTGGTATTTAGCACTTTGTCTTCTTTTGGCTTGGCTCATAGTTGGAGCAGCACTATTTAAGGGAATCAAGTCTTCTGGCAAGGTAATTTGAAAAACACATTAGACAGTGGTGTAATTGTTTTTCAATTTCATTGTAGTTCAATGTCAACCATTATCTGATGCATGTTTCTTTATAATAGAAACATTTGAATATGCAAAAAGTTTCCCAAATAGTAATCCTAGTTTTAAGTAAATACACTGAATTGGTGCTGTTAAACAAAACAAACAAAAACTAATACTAGAGTTGTGCTCAAACTCAACTGTTCTAGCTGATACATTCTGAGACTTGAGAATTTTAAAATTTTCTGTCCCACTATTTAAATAAGCATTTTAAGTGGAATTATATAGTATTGTAATGTTTGATTTGGAAGATCTAGATCCATTTATATGGGTTAACAGTATCAAAACTCTCCTTGTTGTAAAGAGAACGAAAAATACTATGTAATTCTATTCTAATAAAGCTTTCCAGATTAACTCAGAACCTTCTCTCTAGGTGATAGAGCCTTCTTTGAAAAACATTGTTATGTTTTCCTTTTCCATTGTTTTAATTTGTAAAACTTTCGAAGAGCATAACGGCAATTTAAGAAAATAACAAATTTTTTCTGTGAGCAGTTGCACAGTATAAGAAAAGTGAATGTCTTTACTAGAGTAGTTATATCTTTAACTACTAGAGTAACATTTTCTGAAAGGTGGAAGATTGGAATAATTGTGGATACCATGTTTGTATTCCTAGTACAAAATCCAGCACATTCATGTAATGAGACATGCTAATGAGACATGTAATGAGACATGCTGCTATGTCACAAAAACATTGTGAACATCACAAACCCAGTGAAAATGTTATGGCATATTCCAGTTGCACATTTTTGAAGCCCTTGCTTTCTTTTTGATGTTAATATTGGAAGGGTCTATTAAAGAACATTATCCAGGCAATTAATTTTTATTGGTCTCTGGATGACTTGTTTAAATCATCTCCTAGGACATATTACCAAACATAGGACATCTATGGATCAAAGAAATCATCCACATTAATGAAAATCGAGCCTCAAAGGCAATCTGTTCATCTGGAACCATGTGTTATCTAGGGCAGAAACAGTGAACTTTTATATATATATATATATATATATATATATATATATATATATATATATATATATATATACTATCAAACTCTCTTAATGGTAGCTTTAGGTAACAAGTGTAGGTATTTTTCTTCTTCATGGGTGCTAAATATATACTAACCATTGGAGGTTTTATTATCATTTCCCTTTCCTGTCTCAATGCAATAATTTGAAATACAATTCAGTACCCTCAGACATTTATAAGGGCATATATAGTAAAATGTTACATCTAGATCCAAAGTGAACATTGCTGGTGTGTTGTTTATTTACAACTTGAACTTAGGAAATATTGTTTAATACATCAAAGTGTTATTGCAAATGGATCATTTGAAACAATGAGAAAAGAAGTAGGAAAGTATGCCAATGTTGATACTGGTATCATTGAACTTATTAATAACCTTATAAAATCTCCAGTATCTTGTTTTGCTAATCTCAACTGTCTAATAATTTCACATGTATACAATTGTATACCAAAATTTTAAAAATGTTAACTTTTGGTTATCTTTTTGGTAGGTGGTGTATTTTACAGCTCTTTTTCCCTATGTAGTTCTACTCATTTTGTTAGTACGAGGTGCAACTCTGGAGGGTGCATCAAAAGGCATTTCATACTATATTGGAGCACAATCAAATTTTACAAAACTTAGGGAAGCAGAGGTAAGATTTAATTTGCATTTAAATTTAGGAGGTAAACCTTAAAATTGAATATCAAAACACTTTGGTTCCACTGGTGTCATATCTTGTAAAATGTTTGTAAAAGAATATACAGTTGAATTTATTAGAGTTTCTTTCCACTAGAATGTCTGATTTAACTATGTAATATGAACATAATGCTGCTCTCTTATTGGAAGTGAGAATTTTTTGCAGTAGGATTTTAAAAGTCATTTTCTTCATGTAATTGATTCTATTTGACTAATAGGTTTTGGGGTTATTAATATTAAAAAGAATATTTAATGTATAAATATCTGTGAAGGATGACTAGGAATATGTAGTTTATGGATAAACTCATAGTAGCTTTAAAGATCATTGTTGAGAGTTTGATGGTCTAATATGCATTTTAATTGTCTTCAAAAGTTAATATATCAAAAGTAATATCAAATTGTGCCTAATGGAATTATAAAGTTAAAACTCAAATTTGACAGGGATGAAACATTCCATAAATAAAACTTTCTTGCACCTGAAACTTAAACATGTGTCATAAATATGAATTGGGAAACCCTCTTTTAACTTTATTCTACCTCCAGATAATGACTGTATGTCATGGGCCTATAAAATCTTTTACAGTTTTAACTGCAGAAAACACTAAAAATATGTGTACTCTAGATACTGTACTTCTATTTATGTAGCCTAGGAAGGCTTCCATTCTTTTAGTAGTTGCATCATGTTCTTGGAACAAATTAAGCTTCTGGTCAGTTAAAAATTCACAAACTTAAGTTAAAAATTAAGAAACACTGTGCTAATATTATCTGCCACACTAGGGAGTACTAACCAAAATGAATATTAGTTCTGGTTTGCTATAGTATTATTTGTGGAATGCATGCTAATTTCTAGCTATTGCTATTTTCTAAATATTTACAATTAGTTATTAAATAAGTTACTATAGAATATCTTTGGTAAGCAATGTCAAATATTTTAGCTATTAGTCATAGAAATCTGTCATTTACCTTTTTGAAAATTGAAATGTCAAATTCTGGTCTTTGGTTCCTTTCATTGTACCCAATTATTTTCACTCAATGATTAACCACAGTAGCTTTAAATTATGTCAGAACTATGACATTTTATTATTTTAGTCTTAGAGATTAATGTACTTTGATGTGTCCACAGGCCATCTTAATGCATTTCTTCATTTATCTTGGGCCTCACTCTTTTTAACCTTGTTTGTTAATCTCTTCCCAACTCAAAGCCCATTTTCGATGGTGAATAAGAAACAAATAAAATGGAAGTTGGGATTCATCACCTTCTCTCTGTTAGATTGTTAAACAAGATAAAATAAGTTAATTCATTTTAGAAATGGTAGTTTTATGTAAATGTGAGTTAATATATAATTATTTAAACTATTAATACTATATTATCACAAATGCAACATTTTTGTTTAAACCTCATAAATTTGAGCACAGATGAAAAACTCCTTTGATATTCTTTAAGTAACTTTTTTAAGCCTCAAACACCTTGGCTTTGTATTTCCTTGAAACTCTCCTGTAAAATGTATATGACTATTTTATATTGATACGTGTTTTGATGTATTTGTTACTTAAAAATCAGTTACATACTAAAGATCTTTGTGAAATGAAAGGTTCAATCTTTCTACTCCATTCCCCAACACAAAACCCCATTCCTCCTTTGGGCTTGCTGACAATGAGAAGTATTTTTCTTTGATTTTGTTTATCTCTTGTAATTGACATTCTAAACATGGCATCATCAGCACATATTTTTACTTTTTCTTTGAGTAACTGAAATCTGAAATTTTCAGGAAAGTAGCGAGCCATATAAATTTATAGCTAAAGAGGTCTTCAGAGAAAATCATACTAACTTCCTCATTTTACAGTGATGAAACTGACAACCAGAAAGATTCAAATTGAGTCAAGTGAGGAAATCCAATTAGTGCAACTTGAGTCAAGATTTCCTAATACTTAATCTAATAATCATGTATATATGTATGAGATTGACAGATAAGAGTATTATTACTATGTTTGGAATTTATGTCCATGTTTGTATTTGACAAAAGTAGACATCATGGTATACAGTTGCATTCTTACACAATTCAGAGCTGCTATACTCACTTCTAGCTCCCTGAGACACATATGCATATATAATATATCGAGAAGCTCAGAGACTAACATGAACATGTTGTTCATCTCTTATTACCTGACAACAACCTGAGAAATAAGAGGACATTTTATTTCTAACAATATTTTGTTAGATATAAGTGGAGTAGCCTTGATGTATGTATCTACCTATTTATCTATGATCCATTTATCCATTGGTCCATTTCACTTCATACTGACTTCCTGCAATCTAACATCAAACCATATTCTGAAGACCAAGTAATTATTCCCTAGCAACATCACTTCTATTGAAATAATACTCAAGGGTAAAAGTTGTTGTTTTTAAATTCTATATAAGAAATTGAGTATCAATTTATGATTATTTCCCACAATAACAATAATAGCTACTATTGAGCATCTTATTAATTGCTTTGCATGTGTTATCTCATTTCTTTCTCACATCATAACTTGGACACTATTATTATAATTGCTATTTATCTCCATTTTATAGTTAAAGAAACAGGCTTAAAGAGGTTAAATAAATTGAGGTCAAAGGGAGTAAAATATACTAAATGTAAATCTTATTTGGACTCCAAAGTAAAATCTCTTAGTTAACATGTTATATTTCCTGCTTTCCTGCCTTCCACTGACCAATCTGAATTTTAAAGGGCTAAAAAGACACCTTTGCCCGTGTGTGTGTGTGTGTGTGTGTGTGTGTGTGTGTGTGTGTGTACATATACATATATATATATATATATCCCATTATATGAAATGTGAACAATTAACTGTTTTCATTTGGTACTATTGGCCTTTAACAAAAACAGACAATGAGTAAATTGTGAAAAGGTGCATAATAAAGGGGTGGGATTATATGAAGAGTGTGAGGGGGCTGCCTAGTATTAGCTTTGCAAAGAATTAATGAGTTTTTATTGTTCCTATATTGTTATGTAGAGTCAATGGAATTCCAATCAAATTCTCAACACAGAAAAAGTGAGAATGGATTTTCCTCCTGGATATGAAATAATATGATGATGCTCCAGTAATTAAATAGTGTGGTGTTAGTGTAAATATAGACATATAACCAGTGGAACAGAATGTTAATCTTAGAATCACAAACAGAAATTTTGATATTGCAGAGGTAGCAGTGCAGTTTGATGGCGAAAGGATGGATTATCTGATATTAATATCCAATTGATATAGCTGATAATATCAATTATCCTTGAACTGTTGATATCCTATCTGGAAATAAGGCAAATTGAGAATTCTATGTATTAACATGCTAACCCTTATAAGTAATTAGAGTAGTCAAAACACTTATTTCACTGCCACTAGATTGGATCAAATTAAAAATTCCAACCAAATGTTGACAATGATGTAGAGGAATGGGAACTCTCATATCCAGTTCGTGGGAGAGCATAGTGTTGCAACCATTTTTGAGGAACAATTTGACAATTAGTAAAAGAAAGGGATGCATATATTCTTTGATATCATACTTCTTCACTTAGATTATAATGCAATATGTATAAGAATGTTCATAGCTACATAATAGCAAAGTATTAAATAATCTGATGTCCATCAATAGGAGAAAAGATAAATTTGTGTGTATACACTGGGGTAATACAGAGGTGACAAAATGAAACTAAATATACTTAATTGAAACACATAAATTTGCCTATATACTTTCATTTTTAATTAGAAAATTTGAAATTTTATATTGTTCAACCTGATAATGGAGAAGTTTCACAATACTGAATTTAATGAACAAGTTGTATAAGTTTATAGGCATTAAGATAACTTTTCTATAAATGCAAGACCAAACTAAATATAAATAATAAGGAAATGATAAAAAACTAAATTCAGGATTGTAGTTACTGCTGGAGGGTGGAAGGGTGATAAGATCAGGAAGCTACACACAGATGTTTTAAAAGACTGGCAATGTCTTAAGCTGGGTAGTGGGGACTTAGGTATTAGTTTAATTGTTTTATACTATATATTCACATGAATTACATGAATAGTTTATACAAATGAAAAAATCAGAGTATGTATTTTAAAATGTTAATTTTCTCTTACAGGTTTGGAAAGATGCTGCCACTCAGATATTTTATTCCCTTTCAGTTGCTTGGGGTGGCTTAGTTGCTCTATCATCTTATAACAAATTCAATAACAACTGCTTTTCTGATGCTATTGTAGTTTGTTTGACAAACTGCCTAACTAGTGTGTTCGCTGGATTTGCTATTTTTTCTATTTTGGGACACATGGCTCATATATCTGGAAAGGAAGTCTCCCAAGTTGTAAAATCAGGTATATATTGTTATATGTTAATCAATTTTGATTAATTCAGTGTAGCTCACTTATGAAACTATAATATTGGACTATAGCAATTCATACTCATGATTTAGGGTATTACATTTTCTTTCTCATACTATATAATTTGTTTCACTAATACAATAATTCTTAGATGATCTGGGTAAGCAAGAGTATATTAGGGAACTATTGTTTAAGAAGACATTATGTTTCTGTATTTTAATTCTTAATACTAGTCACTTTCTGCACAGTTACAAATTTCAAGTATTATAATAAACACATTCCATGCATTATGAGAGATAATACATATATACAAGGACGGTATTGGATCTGAATTTCTAAATACATCAATATCATACAGTCAAATGATTTTGAATACACAGCTGTGCCTAGCTTTAAAGAGATCTGATTAACAAACTTCCTAACTTTAGAGACATCAGCTAGGAATATTTAATTATCTGGCAAAAGAGTCTTAGAAAAAGAATATTAGGATTCTTTAAGTAGGAACTCCTTATTTAAAATTTTATTTAATATCATTTGATTAAAATGCTGATGAATGATAAGAGAATATTGGGTGGGACTAGAAGGGACCTTTGAGATCATCTAGTGTCTAGCTCCTCAGAGTGGAGCTCTTGCACAAGATCAAATATTTAGGAAGTGCTAGAGCTTAGACTAAAAGCTAATTTTTATAAATCCTAGTTCAATCCCTTGGGAAGTTAGAGAAATTTAAAACACTTAAAATTGACAAAATAAAAAGCATTTCTAAGGGTAACAGCAAATAGAAAACAATTTATAGTTTCATTATATATAATTTTAAGCTATCCATAAAGTGATTTAAATGACATTACTCATAGTGACTCTGGTTAAACATTTAGAAAGAAATTTGAAGATTAAAAGTTAGTTCCATACATGTATCTTTCTAGGCAGCGCAATTCTTTTGGAATTCCTAGGTGAAGATAAGGTGACCTAATTTATGTTTCTGGAATTTAAAAGAGTTGTTATTCTTTAACAATCTTTTAAAAATTGAAATCAGTTAAACAAAGCCATTAAAATAGCTAAGTTTCTTATGTGAGAAATGTTCCCTATACAAAATTTGTCTCATTGGCTTAATTCATGGCACATGTTCACATTATCGTATCATGTAACAACCAAGTCAACTATTTTAAAAAGTGAAAATGAGATAGTTGGTAAAGAATATATATCATGGATTGCATTAGCAAATCAAGATGATATATTTCTAGTATTTTGAAAATGTCCATATATGTGGATTTTTCTGACAACTAATTTAAAATACTATTCATTTTTCTTAGGTTTTGATTTGGCATTCATTGCCTATCCAGAAGCTCTAGCCCAACTTCCAGGTGGTCCATTTTGGTCCATATTATTTTTCTTCATGCTTTTAACATTGGGGCTTGATTCTCAGTTTGCTTCCATTGGTAAGTAATATCTCCAGTGTTAACATTACCCTCACATTTTTTCTACTTGAAAATATCTTTTTATTATCCCTATTACAACCTCTGTTACTCTCAGAGTGAACTTTCTGAATTATTTTTTAATTTAAAATTTATATACAAGTTGGGTATGGTAGCACATGCCTGTAATCCCAGTATTTGGGAGGCCAAGATAGGAAAACATCGGTTTGAGGACAGCCTCAGCAATTTTGTGAGACTCTTGGCAACCTAGCAAGACCGTTTTTCCAAACAAAAAATAAAAGTCTTCTATGTTTCTCTCACTAATACAATTCACATTTTTCCTAGAGGCAACCGTCAATATAGATTGTATGTTATTTAGCCCATGTTTGTTTACATTCAATATATATCCATAAATAACATAAATGTGGTTTCATAACTTATATACTACTATGACAGTTTTTACATGTATTATGAATCCCTGTTGATGCATACAGATCAACTTAATGCACAATCCATTGCAATATTGATGGGCATTTGGATTCCATTTTTTAATTACACAAATTGCTGCAATGACTATCCTTATTCATAGTTCTATGTATACATAGGAATTTTCTCTAAGGTACACAACTAGAATTATGAAACAATTTTCATCATAGCATTCTCCTACACAAAACATTTTCATAGTTTCTGTATAAGACAAAGTCCAAATTCATATGGTTGACTTTCAAAAACCTTGAAAATCTCAACAGTATTTCCTAATTCTTTCACTTATACATCCTTCCACTTTTCACCAGTTCCCTATTTCATGAACATATTTGTTTCTTAAGCTGAGGATCTTTTTCTATCTCCATGCCACTAATTCAAATCACATTAAAATTCTTCCATTCCTATAACTCTTTTCAAACTACTTTAGCCTCCTAGGGACCTCATAGTTGTCACCAGTGAAAAACCTTATAAAAATGACTTAAAAACAAATAGAGCTGCTTTTCATTTTCATCAGAATCAACAAGTGGTGAATGCTAAAAGAAAGGACCCTAACGGATTTTTTTTTCTAAAGAGCAGGGCCCAGGATATATTCTCCACACATATTTGTAAATTTGATTAATAAAAGTTGAATTGTTATTAACCTTATCGAATTGACATATAACATGTATTTTTTTCCTCTGAAGAAACAATTACAACAACAATTCAAGATTTATTTCCCAAATTAATGAAGAGAATGAGAGTTCCTGTAACGTTGGGATGCTGCCTGGTTTTGTTTCTCCTTGGTCTTGTCTGTGTAACTCAGGTATGCTATAGCATTTTCTTCTCATAGACAAAATATTAATTGGAGTATACTTTAGAATCCAAATTAAAAAACAAGGGCTAAAAAGTATGTTTAGTGCCAGGTGTGGTCGTGTGTACACCTAATCCTAGTATTTAGGAGTCTGAGACAGGAGGATAACAGGTTTGAGGCCAGCCTCTAATTAGTGAGGCTATCAAGACCTTGTTTCCAAATAAAAAATAAAATAGGTCTGAGGGTGTATCCCAGAGGTAGATGGCCCCTGGGTTACATCCCCAGTTCTCAATGGATCAAAGTTTTCTAAGTTTTAGACCATATTCCTCTATTGTAATTTTGTTATTAAGTGTATTTTACCCAGGAAGAGGCCACTAGTGGCAATTTCCCCAATTATGATTAGATTATAAACCTTAAACATATTCTGTAAGTTTCTTGGAAGCTACTGCAGAGCATACAGATACTACACATTGTTTTTATAAACAATTATTTAAAGTGCTTATTTTTTCCTGATGACTCAATATAGAATGAAAAGTTTTTGAGATAGTTGCAATCACATTTGTATTTATATTTTAAACATTCTCTTTCATATTTTTGCAAGAGCAAAACTAAGAAGCACATGTTGAAATCAAATTAATAGATTCAATTGGGACAATTTAATTTATTTGTTATAAAATAATTAAAATATACTTAGAAGTAATTGATTTTTTTGGTAGGCTGGAATTTACTGGGTTCATCTGATTGACCACTTCTGTGCTGGATGGGGCATTTTGATTGCGGCTATACTGGAAATTGTAGGAATCATCTGGATTTATGGTAAATAGTGACTGTAGAATTAATTGTGAATTTTGTTAAAAGTTTGTTTCCTTTTTATTATGTTTATGTAGTTATAATATTAATAACTGTACTATTATAATAGTAATGTATAATATGTTGGTAAATGTGTATTATGAAGAAAAGTATTTGCAGGTGTATGCTTCATTGTTGTGGTTTAGGAAAATGTTTACATATAGAAAGGTAACTTGGGTAATGATTATTTGAAGAAACTATGAACATGTACTCATTGTACTCTTTGACATTGTTTTCTTTAGGAGGGAACAGGTTCATTGAAGATATTGAAATGATGATTGGAGCAAAGAGGTGGATATTCTGGGTATGGTGGAGGGCTTGCTGGTTTGTCATTACACCTGTGCTGTTGATTGTAAGTAACAATATACCATGAATTTGGTATCAATAATATATACATTTAAGCATTTCTAAGGTAAACTTGGGGAATAATTCACATTGGAGACAATAAAAAAGGAATGTTGTAAAGGAACAATTTTCCAGTTTAGCAGTATTTATTGATGGTGTCTCTAAATTGACTAAACTATCATGCCTTTGCAGTATTATTTTTGAGGACATAAGTTTGAACTTTTACCATTTGAGAAAATGAAGAGCTTCCTGTAGACTTAAAAGTTATCCATAACCTTAAAAATTATCTATAGGATAAAAACTATCAATATAACAAATAAAAACAAATTATGAATTTGTTTATTCCCTAAAATATATTGAGCTATAAATAATGTTCTAAACCTCTCTGCAGGTACAGAAAATACTAAGACAGATAAGGGCTACATAATGCCTTCAAGGAATTCAGTTTAAATATTCTTGCTAAATGCCTTTGAAGTGCCACTAAATATCATTTTCCACATTTGACAAGTTTCCATAAAAATATAAGCCCCCTTATCAATTTAGAAGATTTAACTAGCCTTAACCAGCTAATTTTCATTGATTACATAGGTGTAACACTTGGATTTACTTTGAAATGTGAGAGTATTAAATATCAAATGATAGACATTGCCATCTGTTTTATATAAAGAAATGTACATTAGATTCTACTATCTTTCCTTCATTCTTATAGTGATGTACAACTATGGTAAATTGTGAAACACATTTAAGGTACTGCAACTAAATAAAATTAGTATAATTAGTCTACCTAATTATAAGCCTTATATTTGTATATATCTATAAAAACATCCTTAGAATATTGTTTTCTCATTGTTTCCAGTAAAAAAAAAGGCAGCTAAATTTAGGATAACTGCTAGGAAATTTGGGAGTTTTCTTTTGCTTTACAGATTTCTATTAGTAATTATTTTAATGCTTCAACATTTCTAGTAGAGTTTTTATTTAAAAAAAAACATAGTCTAAACTGGGCCTTAAAGTGATTGCAACTTTATGATTCACATATCACTGTATTACCTAAACTTTTATTAGACTCATTCTCAGTAAGAGGATGGAAATGAAGTGCACGCTTTGATAAACATGTATTAGTAGTGTATATGTAAATCCACATGTGCTTTTAGGTAGAAAGTGGGTGTTCTGTGCAGTGACAAATAATAGAAACAATTGCTAAGCAAGGAGAGAAGCATGTCCAGTAATGCGTATTTTTACATTCTCACTAAGTTGATACATATGCCAGCTATATATAGCACAAAATTAAACCATATTATTATAAATGAAAGACAATTTCCTTTGGATATACACCCAGTACTGTGATCGCTGGATCAAATGGTAGGCGTATAGTTACTTTTATGAGGAACCTCCATACTGTTTTCCACAATGGCTGTATTAAATTACATTCCCACCAAATGTGTGCAAGGGTTTCCTTTTTTCCACATCTTTGCCAACAAGCTCACTCCTGGGTTTATATGCAAAAGAAATGAAACTGGCATGTCAAAGAGACATCCATATTATCATGTTCATTGAAGCACTACTCACAATAGCTAAGAAATAAGAACAACCTAATTGCCCATGAACTGATGAATGGATAAAGAAAATGTGGTACATATACACAATGGAATACTATTCAACTAAAAAATGTATGAAATCCTGGCATCTGCAAAGACAGGGATGGAACTGTAGATCATTATGTTAAGTGAAATAAATCAGTCACAGAACAAGTACCACCGCATGATCTTACTCATATGTAGAATGTAAAAGAAATTGATCTCATAGAAATTTAAAATAAAAAAGTCATTCACAGACGTTAGGGAGATTGAGGAGGAGAGATATGATGAAAAACTGACCAATGGTAATGAGTTATGGTCAGACAAGAGCAAGAAGTTCTGGTGTGCTATTGCATGGTATGGTGACTATAGATAAAATAGTGTGCATTATATTTCAAAGAGCTAGAAGAAAGGATTCTGAATGTTTTTACCATAAAGAAGTGATAAATGTTTGGGGAGATAAAATGTTTAACCTGATTTAAACATTATACAATTTATACATGTATCAAAACACAGCATGATACCGCATTAATACATATAATTTTTGATTATCAGGTAAAAATTTTAAAAATATAACAAAGTTGATTTGAATTAAAACAGAAAATTAAAGCTCATTAACAAAATTTCATATTTAATTTCAATCTGATATACAGTCTAGTAATTTATTGAAATATATGTTGGACAAGTATTCATATATTTTATAAATATATGGCAGCATTAATTTTGGAATAATTTATTTAAAGTAAGAATAGGAGCCGGGCGTGGTGGCGCACGCTTGTAATCCCAGCATTTGGGAGGCTGAGACCGGAGGATCCGGGTTCGCGGCCAGCCTCAGCTACCTAGTGAGGCACTTTGTAACTTAGTGAGACTCGGTTTCAAAATAAAGAATAAAAAATAGGGCTGGGGGTATAGCTCGGAGGTAGAATGCCCCTGAGTTCAATCCCCAGTACCACAAAAAAATAAATAAAGAAAGAATAGGAATTTTGTTTCATATTATCTTCTAGTTTGTTACTTGATTATCTTAATTCTTTCACTGTATTTTTATTTGAATTGCTTTTGATAAATTACTTCTTAGGAATGGAATCAAAATGTTAATTATTAGTGCAACCAAGTCTAATCTTTAGTTTTACTTTTACAGGCAATTTTAATCTGGTCACTGGTTAAATTCCATAGACCAGAGTATGGTGAAATTCCATACCCTGACTGGGGAGTTGCTCTAGGCTGGTGTATGATTATTTTTTGCATTATTTGGATTCCAATTATGGCTATCATAAAAATAGCTCAGGCCGAAGGAAACATCTTTCAAGTAAGCACATTAAATTTGAAAATATTTTATATAAATCACTTATCAGAAAAATGAAGATTAATTTATATGGCAGTAATATAAGACTATATGGGATCTAATCAATCACTTGTGTTTTACTACTCCTATATCTGATATATCCATAATCTCTACTTTTAAAATCTCACCTGGTTATAAGTTCTAATAGTATGTTTAGACTGAAATAAGACTGGTACATGATATTGAACCCTTTTTAGACCCTGAATCATCCTTTTTTTCCAGGGAGGCTTAGGTAAGTATAGTTGATTATGATTTCTTACCAAAATAGTGACAAGGTAGGCTCAGGGAACCTTAGATTTAAATAGGCCCCCATCCAAGAGTGGATCACCATCAATCATTTCACTATGGAGCTCCGTTTCCCTGGTTCTTCAAACAGATCCAAATATAAGCTAGTTTAGATCATCACCTCAGTCTAAGGCCAAAATGGAAATGCATGAGAATTCAGTGACGGTACCTATAGTGACATTGTTAAACTAATGGGTGTACATGCCTTCTTCTGAAATCATTTATATACTCAATTATTTTGGTTTAGTAACTAGCATAATTCTATTAAAATTGTTAAATTTGTTTATTTGGTTATAATTTCCTTTTAGTAGACTGCATTATTAAACATTTAGACTATCACAGTTTCACTTTTTTATTTCATGTGGTTAGTATAGAAACTTAAAATTTATAATGAAAATATAGTCTAATATTTGCTTGTTTACAGATTATATCACTTAAATTCTAAAACAAGACTTTTTTTTTTTTTTCAGCGCATTAGAAGCTGTTGCAGACCAGCCTCTAACTGGGGTCCATACCTGCAACAACATCGTGGGGAGCGATATAAAGATATGGCAGAGCCTAAAAAAGAGACTGACCATGAAATACCTACTATTAGTGGTAGCAGGAAACCAGAATGAGACCTCTTTAAAATGGTTTTTGCATAATGTGATTTTTTTTAGAATAGCAGAAATTTTTATTTATTTGTATGTTAATTGAGTAGAAAAACACATATGCTTTGTTCACAATAGGATAATAAGTATTTTTACCACTTGAGGAATGTAATATAAAAATGTGAATCTATTAATGTTTATCAATGTGTTTATATAATTGTTTTAAGATTAGCTATCTGTATAACACACATAATTATCTATTTCACAATGGCATTTAAAAATATTACTATGTTTTTCTAATATATTGAAGGCTTTATTTTGATATTACTTAGAAAAATAGCTATATTTTCTATTATGCAAGTTTAAAAATATCATTTGCTTCTATTTTTCTTATTAATCTTTCTTTTTTATAAGTGCAGGAATCAATCAATGTATTTAAAAGCAAGTTACAAATTAACTTTTAAAGTAACTTAAACACTTAGTTTTAAGTAGGTTAAAACACTTACTGAGAAATGCTATAAATATATGGAAAAATGAACTATATATATTATGTAAGGGTTAAAGCTTAACAGTATTGATCCAAATAAGTCTATAAACTTCATGAATTTATGATTCATGTTTTCTATGTGAACTTAGTGAAACAGGACAGGAAAAATAAGCCTAGTGAGGGCTAAATCTAGAAAATAAAATACAAAAGTTTCCCTATATACTATCTTCTTTTGATTGTATTTAGAAGAAAACTATGACACATCTAATTTCTAATTTGTGTCACAACATTAAGAGTAGTTCATTTTATTCTCTGAATTCAGGTTTAATTACATATAGAATATAAATCAAAATGTGAGAAAATGTCTTCAATCAAATCTATAATTTTATATGATTGTGATGTATAGCTAATAGATCAAAAAAGAGTGATTGTTTTATGTAAATAAGTTACTGCTTATAGGTGATAACTTCTTTGTGTACTAATAGGAGACAAACTTGTCAAAAAAGAAGGCCCTATGTCTTGGTTTCCTTATACATGATAATTAAATATGTTACCAATAGTTTCATATTTAACTATGTATCATTGATAACTTGTTTAAAGATCACAGCCTAGGATGATAAACACTGCCTAAATATATAAGGAACTTTTCAGCAATTTTAAGATTCTTAATATAGGCTTCAGGGAATTATTGCCCTGAAATTATATGTATCATATATGTATACACACATTTTGGGGAGTCTCTAGTTTTCATCAGAATACCAAAAGATCCTGAGACTCAAAAAAATTTAAGAACCACATACACTACTGCTGGCTTTCTGTGCTTGGCAAGTGACTGACAATAGAAGGAATACTTTTTCGTATACATTTTAAATTCATTTTCCTCTTACTTTTGACTAAAAATTAAATGAGTAAGAGATTAAGACATTAATTTATATTGGTAATTTGTTTTGAGGGGAGGGTACATGAAGGTAGATATACAGACCTGTAATTGAACCATCTCAGTGAGTTATGTAAACACACACACATATATATGTACATATATATATCATATATATGATGAAATCATGTTTGATATTTTGAGGGTTTTCTTTGAGGTAGGTCAAGTATGCTAAGAAAACTTCAAGTGATTAGGTGAATACCTTAGTTATACTAGGTTTTATAAAATATTATTTGAAATAGAGTTTATACTCTTTTTAATTCACATTACATTACATGCATTCTACCACTATAATTTGGTGCTATTTAAGACATTGATTTTTCACCAAACAGGAAAATGCATGCCATTTTCTATACGTGACTCTGACAATTCAGGGAAGATTTGGACACATTTGAAATGAAAGAATATTTAACTGGGAAAGAGTGGCTATGAAGTGGAAGCAATTTTTTTTAGAAAACTGACCACAAAGACTAGTCAAGGGTTTGTGTCATGATCTTCACAAACTTTAAAAGCACAGATCTTAATGAAGTGCATACTGTGGGGTGACCAGTGATGGCTTTTATAATTTTTGTACAGATTCAACAGTAGCAGGAAACAGTATTCTGAATAATAGAGAAGAGTTCCATCAAAGTCTTACTTTAATGCAAACATTGAGATGATTACAGTATTATACTGTAAACCATTAGAGAAAACATTTTCACACTTGAATGAAATTATAATCACTATATCTCAACTATTCTCTTTTTACTGTAGTTTACTGTAAAAACCTCAAACTTTTTGGACTGATTTTCTTTCTGTATTGTTCTTCCATTTTCCATTCCTTCCCCAGTAAACTATATATTAACAATAGCATGTAATCAATTCTTTAAATAAAATGTGAGTTAGAAAATCGATAAATGTCTGGATTTTGTATCTGACTTGGCATCCCTTTCCTTTTTAAATAATAATTCATTTGGTGTAAAAACATAATCACGTGAATCCACTCAAAGTGCTTTTAATGATTGCCTCTACTTTCATTACTTCTTGTAACCTATGCAGTGGATTTCCGGTTAACTAATGCACCATTTAAGCCCTTGACAGTTAGGTAATGTTCCAATTCAGCCAGCTTGTATTCCACGATCCTGAGGTTTACCAATATTCGCTTCTGTATGGCTATTGAGTGTGGGAAATTACGCAAGATATCCCGAGAGAGGTTGTTGACGGAAAGATTATCAGTATTGCTGCTAGGTGACCAAGTAGAAGAAGTTCTTACTAGTGCGAGAGAAGCTGGATTTGATGATACATCACCATTGTTTCTCTGTAAAGGAAATTATACATATGTAGTTTAAGTTTAGTAATGTCCAAATACTACCCAATAACAACTTGGTTACGAAAGTGAACCGATGTCCCCTAAGAGACAGAGATTAAAAATGTGTTGAATGACTACATTAATTCGTAAGTATGTTCTGACCGGAAGTAGACAGAAAAATATATATTAAAATAGCTTTGCACCAAAGTGCTATATGCATTTGCTTACATTTTTGGGCCAGTCCAGGGGATCTGTCTACATATGGAGCTGTCTTTAACCCTTATCTAAAAACACTTTCCCTACTACTTTATATAACAACAGGAAGCTCACATAGAGACTATAATGTTCAAAATCCGGGAATCGCTGGAGGGGGGAGGGGAGTAGAAAAGGTCTGGGGCTTTTCGAGACTAAAAGAGGAATAAGGATGTCTCCCCTTATTTCTTATTTTAGTGTCTTTCTATCATTTTAAAAACACACTTCCCAATACATGTGTTCATCTACCTTCATCTAATTCCAAATTCTCTTACATACATTTTTACCTGAAACCGGGTTTTCCAGAAGGCAAACATAAATGCCAACAAAGCGCTGCTCAGTAGAAGCAATGTGAAGCTCATGGTTCCTCTTCGGCCTCCTCTCTCTTCTCAGGGTGGAGAGTCTCAGCTGGCACTTGGGAAGCAGAGGGCCGCTAGCCGGCCCCACCGGTGAAACCCTGGGCCAGTGTGGTAGACGTCCCCCACTGCCTGGTGCAACTGGGATGTACCCCAGCGGTGTTCTGCTTTATATAGTGGAGAGGGCTTGGGACCTCATAATTGGGTACGCACGTGGGGGCGCTACGCCACAATCAGAAGACATAAAGCCTGTAGGAAGCCAGGTGGCACTTAGTAACAGCTCACCTTTTACTGTCTCAGATCATTAGGAGAGTAAGAGACAAAGAGGGAATTTGAGATTTCGAAGAAGCTGAAATATGATAGAAGTGCAGAGTCCAAATGGACTGATTAAATATATGGTTTTAAAAGTGTTCCTCGGAGCCGGGGGTGGTGGCGCACGCTTGTAATCCCAGCATTTGGGAGGATGAGACAGGAGGATCCGAGTTCGAGGACAGCCTCAGCTACCTAGTGAGGCACTCCGCAACTTAGTGAGACCCGGTTTCAAAATAAAGAGTAAAAAAGCCGGGCGTGGTGGCGCACGCTTGTAATCCCAGCATTCGGGAGGCTGAGACCGGAGGATCCGGGTTCGCGGCCAGCCTCCTCAGCTACCTAGTGAGGCACTCCGCAACTTAGTGAGACTCGGTTTCAAAATAAAGAATAAAAAATAGGGCTGGGGGTGTAGCTCGGAGGTAGAATGCCCCTGAGTTCAATCCCCAGT
>PVLC010005088.1:0-17547 GCA_004027655.1 Graphiurus murinus | reverse complement strand
CCCCATTATTCATACCAAGAACAAATTTAAGCCAGGCGTGGTGGTGCACGATTGTAATCCCAGCATTTGGGAGGCTGAGACTGGCGGATCCGGGTTCGCGGCCAGCCTCAGCTACCTAGTGAGGCACTCCGTAACTTAGTGAGACTCGGTTTCAAAATAAAGAATAAAAAAAATAGGGCTGGGGGTGTAGCTCGGAGGTAGAATGCCCCTGAGTTCAATCCCTAGTGCCACACAAAAAAAACAAAAACAAACAAACAAACAAAAAAAAAAATAAAGAATAAAAAATAGGGCTGGGGGTATAGCTCAGAGGTAGAATGCCCCTGAGTTCAATCCCCAGTACCGCAGAATAAATAAATAAATAAATAAATAAATAAATAAATAAATAAATAAATAAATAAATAAATAAATATAAAAATAGGGCTGGGTGTATAGCTCAGAGGTAGAATGCACCTGAGTTCAATCCCCAGTACCGCAAAAAAAATAAAATAAAATAAAATAAAAGTGTTCCTCACTACTTAAAAAAAATTGTCTTTGCTGCAACCACCCCATTATTCATTTCAAAAACACATTTAAGCCGGGCGTGGTGCTGCACGCTTGTAATCCCAGCATTTGGGTGGCTGAGACTGGAGGATCCGGGTTGATGGCCAGCCTCAGCTGCTTAATGAGGCCCTCCGCAACTTAGTGAGACCCTGTTTCAAAATAAAGGATAAAAAAATAGGGCTAGGGTTGTAGCTCGGAGGTAGAATGCCCCCAGGTTCCATCCCCAGTACTGAAAAAAAAAAAAAAAAATTAAAAACTAGCTGGAAGCTGGGCATTGTGGCGCAGGCCTGAGACTGAAGGATCACAGATTCGAGGACAGCCCCAGCAACTTAGCAAGACCTTGTTTCAAAACAACAGCAACAACAAAAAAATAGAATTAAAATAGGGATTGGGGTGAAGCGCAGAGGTAGAATATCCCAGGGTTCAATCGCCAGTACCACAAACAATAAAAAAGATGAAAAATGCACTGTGAAATAGTTATCCACAAATTGTTACTCATTGCCAGAAAAGGTACCACCCCCACATTCTCAGTGATATTTTAGGTTTTATTTCAATCACAGTCACATTGGATTAATTATGTACATTCACAGTTTAAAAAGTAATTTCAGGGAGATTTCCTCATATAGTTCCCATAAACACATCTGCAGTACAGGTATTTTCAATACTGGGTCCATTTTTGCAAATGTGGAAACAGATTCAGACATTAAGCTCATGTGATATTTGTAGCAAAAGCAGGAGTGCATGAAGTTTGAGTCCTGAGATAAACTCTCCATTCCTTTGACCTTATCAACTTCCCCTTTCTCCATCTCCACTGTGATTTGTGAGCCTCAAGTATTTAATGATTTGCAGCCAAGTAATTGAAGTGTATTCTGATCTGTATTAAAGAAGGTAACACATACAAGAATCATTGCAGTAGTTCAGTTAGAAATTTTCAAGAAATTCAATTAAATATGGAAGATGACACTGAACTAATGATCCAAATCTAATGGCGATAACCAGGGTAATCTCAAGGTGAATGTCAAAAGGCAACCACTAACTCTACTTGAGGAACAACTCTCCTCTTCATATATATAAGAAGAAGAGGAATTATATTATAAAAATCTTCATGTTATACTATTTTGAAGTTTTATTCATCCAACAAATTTTTCTTAAACATCTATATACTGGGCACCATGCTATATTCTGGAAATTGGATGATGTGCAAAAATAGTCCACCTGGAATATGCACACTAGTATGGGAGACAGATACTAATAAAGACACTAATAAAGAAATACATGTATAAGTGATAAGATAAATGGTAGGAATAGAACATGGTGGAATGGGAGCTCATGAAAAGATATGGAATGTAAATGAGAGTGAAGCTCCTGGCTGTATGATTTACTCAATTAGGTGAAGGGAAATAACCAAGTTTAAAGACAATGATCATAAATTTGGTAATTATTTTTGTCAAAGGTTTTTTCTGTCTCTATTGATATGATCATGAGATTTTTCTCTTTTATATATGTATTAAGTTATATTTATTGATTTGTGTATACTCATCTATCCTTGTACTCCAAGAATGAAAGTTTCTTGGTCATGTGTACCGTCTTCTTAGTGTGTTGTTGAAAACAGTTTGTTAATATTTTAGTAAGGATTTTTACATCTATATTTTTCTGCAGTTTTCTTTCATTGATATGCCCTTATCTGGCTTTTGGTACTAGTGTGGTAATGATTTCATAACATGAATTTGGAGGGATTTTCTCTTTCCTATTATATAGAATAATTTGAGTATCATTGATATTAGTTCTTCTCCAAAGGTTATGAGAGAATTCAGCTGAGAAAACATCTGGTACTGGACTTTTATGTTTTGGAAAATTTTAAATTACTGCTTCAATCTCATTTTATTCATTGATTTATATTTTCTATATTTTGTTGTTTAATTTTGGTAGATTGTATGTGTTTAGAAATTTTTCCACTTCTAGATTTTCCAATTTATTGTAATAAAAGTTTGTAAAATAGTCCCTCATTATCTTTTGGATTTCAATGAGGTCTGCTGTGATATCATCTTTTAAATCCATATTTTTATTAATTTGGGTCTTCTCTTTCTTTTAGTTAGCTGGAAAAGGGCAATCAATATGGTTTATCTTTTCAAAAAAAACACAACTGTTTGTTACACTGATCCTTTGTATTGTTTTTATTCTCTATTTCATTAATTTCAACTCTAATCTTAATTATTTATCTTCTACTTATTTTTGATTAGTTTATTATTTCTCTATGGTCTTAAGACCATAGAGAAGCACCACTGAGTTGTTTATTAGGAATCTTTCTGATTTATTTTATGTAGAAACTCATAATTATAAACTTTTAGAATTACTTTCATAGTATCCCGGACATTCTGATATGTTGTATTTCTATTCTCATTTGCTTCTAAGGATTTTTAGACTCCTCTTATTTCTTCTATGACTGACTCATCATTCAAAATGTTTTGTTCAATTTCCATGCATTTATGTATTTTCTGCAGGTTTTTTTGCTATTGAGTTCTAATTGTATGTCATTATGATCCATTAACATGCAGGAAATTACACTGACGTTTTTTCATTTGTTAAGACACCAAAGTTGGTTCCATAATTTGGATACTATGAATGGTGCTACAATGATCATGGGTAGTCATGTATCAATATAATATTATGTATGTAGAGTGAGAACATTAGCATTCTCAAATTAATCCTTTGCATATAAAATGATACCCTATACTTAACCTGACTCATTAAGAAAAATTTCTTTAACAAATATGTCAATATAATCACAAAAATAAGGTAATGTCATCCCCAAAGTAGCAAAATGTGTGAGATCTCTAATATGGTCATCTAACTTATATGTTTTATTCTGTGGTAATAAAATGTACCTTAAAGGTATATATGATACATCTTTAATACATTCAGTGAAAATTCAATGCAAATGTATTTGAATAATGCAGTAAAAGTTTCTTAAATAGTTGGTAAAATGTAATTTATAACATCATAATTATTGATGCTAGCACTGTTTTCTTCTTTTGTACTTTTCAATTTTACTGGTAAATGAAATAGGTGGAAATCACGGTTGTTTATTGTATTTGCTACTCATAAGCTAACTGTTGTAGATAATCACAGACATAGGTAATTTGAAAATTGTTGTTCTAATATTTCTTCTGTTCCTTTTAGGTTTAGTTTAGGTTGTAGCAGAGATCCAAAATAGCACTAACTTAAATGAGCAAACAAATAAAAATACTTGATTAGGAGGCAGGGAGTATAGCATAGGGAGGGGAGATTAGTAAATCTACCGGGGATTCAGGGCTGCTCCTTTGCCATCCCCAAAATAAATCTTCTACCTCATGATACAAGATGGTTGTTAAACTGCTCTCACTTACCAAGATGGTGGCAGGTGAAGAAGGAGATTCTTCCTTTCTCTTAAGAAATTTCTCAAAATTTGCATATTATGCCACATTCAGTTTACTGCCGATAATGTAGTTATTTACCCAAGCCTCGTTACAAAAAAATTTAAAAAAAATAAATAAAAAATAAGACGTCTTATTTTATTCTGATTGACCAATATGCCCAGAAAAAAATTTATAGTTATGTTGCTAAGGAAGAGGAGAATAAGAGTTATCATTGAGATACCTATTGAACTCTGTAACACCTTCTATAGAAGATTAAGGTTTGGTCTCAGGATACCAACCAATCGTGTGCCCATAAACCACAAAGGTATTTGTTCATTTGTAAGGATTTTTGGTGATATTTGAAGATTAAAGGACAAGGACAGCAATTTGTTTTGTTCAGAACATTACCCATTTATCTCTTTAACCTTGACTTAATTAAAATTGTCTAAAAATGGTTCTTCCCTCCTTATTGTTTTTCTCCCAGAACAAGGTCAGACTATATCATTCCCACCCAAGGCCATGAAATGGGAAGGACTGCATTAACCATTTGTACTTTTGGTATTTTTCCTATTAAATTGTTATCTAATACTGATAGAAGAAAATAAGATCATATTTTTAAAATAATTATAACACATTTTAGAGAAACTGATTTAAACTAAAATGAACTAAGAAACTTACAGGTTGGAAATTTTCTTTCTGATCACATATTTTTAATCACATATTTTATCAAAAGAGGCATCGTAAATTTATTACTTTCTGAATTTTTATTAGTGCTTTGTAATTTTACATAGTACCGAGATTCATAGTGATATATTCATATATGCATATATTATTAAACCTATTTCTTTTGCCATACCTCTCCTTGTAGGTTTATTCTATTTTGGGGGGTTATCCTATGCTTTTTTATTTCATGTTCCTTACACTGGGAATTGTGCCATATTATCCAGGGTCAAATAAATAAATGGAATGTTGTTTTTGTGAAAAATACCATAAATCATTGATCCATGATGCTACAATCAACAATTCACTACATATAAATTATAATATCATTTGTTTGAGGACATATTATTTAAAATTGATCATATATGAGTTGAAATCACTGAACCATATTTCTTTTCCTTGTTTTAAAAGAAAAAGGATACAAATATATATATTTGTATATATAACCAGATAACTTTTGGTTTCTGTATCCTTATCTCACTCTTGATATTGTCATATAATTTACCATACAGGCAAAGAAAAATTATTATATAATCTGAATGATGATGTTTATTGCAACAAGCATTTCATTTTAAGTGTATTGTTTTACTTTGAATCATGTTTAGAGCTTGTTTTAAGTGACTTTTAGATGTGCAATATGTTCTGGAAATTATTAAAGGACTTGGAGGAGAGATGCTTTCAGTATTTTTACTAAGAAAATGAACTACATGTTTATCTCAAATTGAGATTTTTAACAATTCATTATTATCACTGAGATTTTGAAATGCTAACTTGAAAAATTCCAGAAGATAATATTTTCAGCATTCTCAAAATTGGAAATGGAAAATATGATAATCAAATTTGGTAGTTGTTCTTACTATAATTGGGAAATTTCAGTACATTGTATGTTTCTTTTTCTAGTAACATCCCTATTTGATTTGTCTAACAGACTAGTTTTTATTTTAGGTGGGTAGGTATGTATGAGAGTGTGTGTGTATGTGTGTGTGTGTGTGTGTGTGTGTGTGTGTGTTGCCAGAAATGATCATTATAGAGCAAAATGTGAGCTACATTTGGAAAAAATAAACTTCCAAACAACTCTAAAAAAATCTTGGAAGAATATTCATTACTTTACATTTATTCAGTAAATATTTACTGAATATTTTCTCTGTGCAGGTACTGTGCTATATGGAAGGGATATAGTAGTGAACAGACAAAAATCCTCCTTGCAGCTTATAGTTTATTGGGAAAATATGTACAAATTCCAAGACTGATATACTTATGTTGTTTTTAGGTTTTCAAAGAATATATAATTAATCAGTAATTTAAGGAAAAATTAAATCATGAAAAAAGAGGAAATATTCCCTAATATTTTTTGACACCAACAAAACCCTGCTACAAAATCTTGCCAAATATAGCATAGAGAATTTAAAACTAATTCACTTAAGTAATAAATCCAAAATAAATCACAAGGCAAATAAATAGGGACAATATTAAAGTGAATATATCACCAATTGTAATTTATCACAAAAGTATATTAAGAATTTCTTAATATAACACATTCATGGGTTGAAAGAAAGCTGTTATAACACACTAGGTGTTGTGTCCATGTATATTCCTATCACTCTAAACCTCAGTATGGTGTATAATTAAAATGTACCAATAAAAGTATAAAAAATAAAAGAGCAACATTGATTTAAAAAGATAATGCCAATAGATGTCTATAAGAGGAATTTGTTAAGTTTCAAAACTCATTTTTGTTTAACAAAGTGAATTATAAAATTTTTAGAAGGTTGGCCATGAAAGAATAAGTAATTATTTTTAAACAGTTAAAAATGAACAATATCATCTCTGACAGTGACACACTACAGATATTTTAATCAAAATCAGAAGTAAGACAAACATTTGACATTAGTGTAAATATTTAATATTGGTATAGAAATTTCAGTGAATTTAGAGCCGTGCGTGGTGGCGCACGCTTGTAATCCCAGCATTCGGGAGGCTGAGACCGGAGGATCCGGGTTCGTGGCCAGCCTCAGCTACCTAGTGAGGCACTCTACAACTTAGTGAGACTTGGTTTCAAAATAAAGAATAAAAAATAGGGCTGGGCGTGTAGCTTGGAGGTAGAATGCCCCTGAGTTCAATTCCCAGTACCGGAAAAAAAAAAATAAATAAATAAATAAAAAGAAAGAAATTTCAGTGAATTTATTTAAAAAAAATCTACATAGAAGCTGGGTGTGGTGGAGAATGCTTGTAATCCCAGTACTTGGGAGCTTGAGACAGGGGGATACGGGTTCGTGGCCAGCCTCAGCTACTTAGTGAGGCCCTCCACAACTTAGTGAGACCCTGTTTCAAAACAAAGAATACAGAATAGGATTGGGGACGTAGCTCAGAGGTAGAATACCCCTGGGTTCAATCCCCAGTACCTCCCCTCCCCAAAAACAATCTACATAGAAAACCAGAAATATTCTACATAAAATTCCTTAGAAATCATGGGAGATTTTACTAAGGTGCCTCGGTAAAAAATGAATGGACAAACTAAAGAACTTTCTTATATATTGATAGCAACTATTTAGAAAATACAGTAGGAAGAACAAAGGCCCACTTACAAAGGCAACATAATATATAAAATACTCAGAAGTAAATAACAAAAGTTGGGTGAACAAAATTAAAAAAATTACTTGGAGAGGTATAAAATTCACATTAAAAAAAAAGAATAACATGTTCCTGGATAAGAAGACTAAATACTATAAACATGCCAAGTTTTCTAAAACTCAGATGTAAGTTTACTGTAATTCATACTGAAATCCCAACAGGATTTCTGAAACCTGAGAAAATAATTTTAACATTCATCTGGAAGTTTTTAAATATGAGATAGCCAAGAAGTTTTTGAACATGAAAAAAATAGAGCACTTGCTTATATAAAAATGTATCAAGGAAATATTTTCAAAAACAGCATGTTAGCCAAGCATGATGGCAAACACTTGTAATCTCAGTACTTGGGAGGCTGAGACAGAAGGATCACAGGTTCCTGGCCAGCCTCAGCTACTTAGTGAAGCCCTCCATAACTTCAGTTCCACAAATAAATAAATAAATAAATTAATTAATTAATTAATTAATCGGGTTGGTAGTATAGCTTGGAGGTAGAAACACATACACACACACAAAATAAAAACAAAACAAAACAATAATATGGTGCTGGAACACGAGCATGTAGACATTAGAAGAGACTAGAAAAATTAGAATAAAATAAAGCTGTGTGATAAATGTCTTCTTCCAGTTTGATCTTCTACTTTATGATTTAAGTTTTGAATTCTTGTATTAGAATGCAGCAGACATCCAAATCAGTTATTTTGAAACAGTGTCTTACTAATTTGCTGAGAGGCTGGATTGAAGCCTGAGATCCTCCTGTCTCAGCTTTCCAAGTACTGGGATTAGAGGTGTAGGCCACCACTCCCCGCTTTCCAGGGGTTTCTAATGCCCACTCAAGTACTAGGATTACAAGCCTGCCCCACGTGCCCAGCTGACTCACTAGGTTGCTCAGAGTTTCAGTAAGTTGCTGAGTCTGTCCTTGAACCTGCAATCCTCCTGTCTCAGCCTCCCAAGTACTGGAATTACAGGTGTGCACCACTATGCCTGGCTCCTGTAGTTCCTTTTGTTATTAGTAAGTTTGGGCACAGTGTATACCAAATCAAAGTTGGAGATACCTACTGTCTCTGTAGAACATGCAAGAGTGTTTTTTGACCATTCTATTTCTCCTCTGTGAATTGTTTGGATATAGCATTTGACCATCCTTTTACAGACATTTACAAGAAGACACCTGGGCAGGTGGCACAGGGTTGTAATTCAAGTACTTGAGTGGGCATTAGAGGCCCCTGGAAAGCCAGGAGTGGTGGTCCACACCTTTAACCCCAGTACTTGGGAGGCTGAGAAAGGAGGATCCCAGGTTTGAAGCCAACCTCAGCAACTATATATCTTCTTCCAGTTTTATCTTCTAATTTAAACGTGTCTTTTTTTGTAATACAGAAAAATTAACTCAAATTTTGATCTTCAACTTTATGATTTCAGCTGTGAATGCTTGTCAGTACCACAGATATCGAAATCATAAGGATATTCTCCTACATTTTTATCCAAAAGTTTTAATTTTTCACATTCAGATCTTTAAAGTATATTTAGAAATATGTATATATATAACTATTTTCTTTATGATTTCTTCTTCAAGCCATCAATTAGGAGAAAGCTAAGTTATATTTGCTTTTTATTTTTACAAGTTTGCTTTATAACAGCACAGGATGTTTTCATTTATTTTTATAATTGTTATGATAATTTTTTATGTTTATGGTCTCTCATATTGTTCTATTAGTATATTATACTTAGAGATATGGTCTGCATGGAATCAGTCATTTAGAATATGAAATCTTTTTTATGGTCTAGTATTTTAGGTAAAATCATTCTTTAAGATAGATACACATTTATAAAAATATTACAAAGAATATACAGAGACTTCTTACATATGCCAAATCTATTTTCCCCTATTATTAACATCTTACATTAGCAGAGTAAATCTGTCACAATTAGTATATTCCTAGGAAAGGATTTGAGCACATTATTCTTGAATTTAAAAGAAATTCATTTAAGCACATGATATTGTTTGGCCTAGCAATTTAAAATTTTTCAATTTAAAATAATTTAATGAACACTGGGTTCTTTGTCTACATTTGTCTACTATATCTGGTTGATAAATTATGTTAGCTTCTATATTCTTACTGTATTTCTTTTTAAATTTTACTTGAGAGTAGTGCACAAAAAATCCATCATGTGACTATGAATTTATTGTTTTTCTTCCAATTCTAGCAAATTTATCTCCATCTATTTCAATGCTATGTTGTTAGGGACATACTAATTTAAAATTATTATATATTCCTGACTAATAGAAGATTTTTAAAAAATCTGTTATATCCTCTTCATCCTCTTACTTATTTGGGTTCCCTAGGAGCAGAGCCTGATTTTTTTTTTTTTTTTGTCCAAGTAATTTTTTGGAGTAGTAGCTCTCAAGAGAATGGGAGTGAGAGAAAAAGAATAAGATGGAAGAAAACAGATAAGAAAGAATGTGATCTCAACCGGAGATTGTCTTTAGCCTTACAACAAAATGTAACTCTGAAACAGGAATTACACCCACAGAATTGGTATTATCTTGAAGCATAAGGGTTGGATTTTGTACTCCTACATGATGTTCCACTAAAATATATCAACGTGCTTTTATTGGTGCATTATCGTCTCACATCATAATGTATATCATGTTGACATTGTAATCTTTTGGGTGCAAGGTTCAGATGAGGGCAATTTAATACTCATTACTGTAAGTCTATTTTTTGTATTAATTCTGCATCACTATCTCTAAATTAGTATTTCCCTGAAATACCTTTGAATCACTTACTTGCTCATAACTTTTCCATGTCAACATTTTTAAAAAGCAGCATAGAAACATTTTGATTCTTTTCTTAATCTGAAATCTAACATGTAGGTTAAATCTGTTTGTGTTTATTATTAGTAAGATATCTAAACTTATTCTATGATAATACTTTGAGTTATCTGTGCTTTTCAACGATTTTATTCATTTAGTGCTTATTCTTGAAATTAACATATAAATACCTGACATAATTTCTAAAGTTAATATTTCTATTCTTCTGAAGGATATTGATCACTTACTCTCATATTGTGTTCTGATAGTTTAGTTTCTTTGCTTGTGCTGAGTTTTTTTACATTTAAATGTTATTAATAAAATTATATTCATATGCAGTTGTAGGAAATAATATACAGGATAAGTATACCCTTTATTTCTCTCATGGTACCATCTAGAAAAACTATAGTACTGTTTTACAACCATGTGATTGACATTGATACAATTAAGATAAAAACATTTCCATCACTGCAAGTATCTTTCCTGATACCCCTATATAAAATGCCCCAATCCCTCAAAGCCACATCTAACTTTTATCAATTCCTAATCTGTTCTTCACTTCTATAGTTCTGTTAGCTCAAGAAGGCTCCATGAAACAAAATATATACTATATAACTTTGTGGACTTGACATTTTCATTCAGCATGATTCTCTGGAGACTTATTGTTGTAGATATCATTAATCTATTCCTTTTCATTCCTGAGTTATATACCAAGGTATGAAAGTGTCACAGTTTATTTAACCATTTAAGGAAATTTGGGTTAACAGTCTACTGGTGTCTTTATTTTACCATTCTGCTTGTCTTTTTAATTTAATTTTTTTCAGTCTAATTTCTCTCTGTTGTTCATTTCTATTCTATCTTTCAGCTCACTAATTCTTTTCTCTATCCTCTTCATTTTGTTGTTGAGGCTATCCACTGAGTTTTTTTATAATATGCTTTTATTAGTGCATTATAGTCTCACATCATAATGTAGGTCAGAGTGATAGTGACATACATGCACACAGCACTTGTTGAGCTTTCCCCTGGCTCCCTCCCCACTGCCCCCCTTCCCCATACAGGATATTGAGATTGGCATTGGTATTCTTACACATGTATCTGCTGAGCTTTTAATTTTAGTTATTGTATACCTAAGTTCTAAAATTTCCATTTGATTATTCTTTATTTGTTCTGTTTCTTTGCTAAGACTTTCTATTTCCTTGCTGAGACTTTCTGATCTTCAGTTGTTTCAAGTGTTTTATAATTGCTTGTTTTTAGCATGGATGTTTTAAAGCCTTTGTCAGATAATTCTAATGTCTGTCATCTTAGCATTGACATTTATTGATTGTTTTTGTTTCTGCCATTTTGAGAGGTGCCTAGTTTTATGTATCATGGTATATTTTCTATTAAAACCTAAAAATTCTCATTATTACATTATGAGATTCTGGATCTTATTTGCACCTTGATTTCTTGTGGACTTTCTCTTTTCTCTGACATTTTCTGGCAGGAGAAGACTGGGTATTATCTCATTATTATTAGGTATAGTAAAAGTCAGGGTTCCCCATTTGGCTTTCATTGACAATTGAGTGTTCATGTTTTTTATTTATTCCTGCTGGGTAAGAATTTACTCCCATATCCACTGATGGTCTTCACTGATACTTAGTGATGGTCACCTCCGTACCTCTAGGTAGTAGTAAAAGTCTAGACTCTCCACTAAACCTTCTCTGAACCAACCCTAGCATAGAAGGAGTATAGTACATTATTACTGGTGGGTGAGGAGTAAGCCCAGACTCCTCATGTGATTTCCAGTGACTCTCAGAGTGGTTTATTACAAGGTGGTGGAGATGAGAGCATCTGCTCTGTACTTGACTTTCTCTGATACTGCCCAATTGTGAGTAAAGGAGAGAGCATTGTTATGGCATTGTGAGGGTGAACATATAGGCTCAACACTTGGCCTTTGCTATCATGTTTATGAGGTCAGGCTACCATTTTTCTGTGATGTCTGAGTGGAGTAGATTGGCTCTTGTTTAAAAGTTATCTGAGCCAGGTGCAATGGCATACAACTGTAAGACTACAACCCCAGTATTTGGGAGGCTGAAACAGGAAGATCACAGGTTCAAGACTGGCCTCAGCAATTTAGCAAGACCCTCAGCAACCTGGCAAGACCCTGTTTGAAAACAAAAAATAAGGCGTGGCATTGTGGTGCATGCCCATAATCATAGTACTTGGAAGGCAGACACAGGAAGATCACAGGTTCAAGACTGGCCTCAGCAATTGAGCCAAGCCCTCAGCAACTTAGCAAGACCCTGTTTCAAAATAAAAAATAAAATAGGGCTGGGGTATATTTCAGAGGTATAATGTCCCTGGGTTCAATCCCCTAGTGCCAAAAAAGTAAAATAAAATAAAGAATAAAAAGGGCTGGGGTGCAGTTTGGAAGAAGAATGGTCCTGAGTTCAATCCCCAGCACCAATAAGAAAGTGAATAAATAAATAAATTAATTAATTAAAATAAAAGTTTCTTGTGTTACTAAGTTTCTTTTTCTTGGTCTTTTAGCTAGAGAGAGCAGGCTTTCATTGAAGCTTTTTTCAACCTCTGCACCTGTTGGCATTTATAGGTTGCCATCTTTTTTAGCTCCAAGTGTGGCATGGGTTTATACATCCAGGGAACTCACCAATGCATCATTCCTTGCTTCCAAAAATCCAGCATTAGGCTGTCTTCTTCTCTACATTATAGTACTTTTATGTTGTTGTGAAGACCTACACAATGAAAATTATAAAACATTAAAGAAAGAAATTGAAGAAGATCTTGAAAGATGGAAAGAGCTCCCTTGCTCTTGGATAGGCATAGAAAATACTATCAAAATGGCCATTCTACCAAATTGATCTACAGAGTCAATGCAATCCCTATAAAAATACCAATGTAATTCTTCATAGACTGAAAAATCAGTCATAAACTTTATATGGAGAAACAAAAGGCCTAGAATAGCCAAAAAAATTCGCAGCAATGCGAACCATAAAGGAGACATCACAATTCCTGACTTGAAATTATACTATAGAACTAGAGTTGATTTAAATATTGTGCTTAGCAAGAATAGAGAAAACATATCTTTGCATCTTCCTTGAAAGGAAGTCTAAAGTTGTTTTCAAACTGCTCTAAAATGTTTACAGGCAATGCCTAATAACCTTTACTCACATGTGCTCTAATTTTGCTCATCATTGACTTTTGCATTTCCACTTCTTCCTGAAAACCCAGCCTCTTTCTCATTGTAGTATAATCTAGCTCATTTGTCAGTGGTAAATTACCTCAGTGTTTATCTGAAAATGCCTTTTCTTACAGTCTATGGATGCATACTGGGCTTAGGATTCTAGGTGAACAGTTACTTTTTTCCTTAGCTATTAGAAGGTAGATGTATAGCACCATCTATCCTGTGTTGTTGTTGATATGATACCTGCTATTTGATTCTAATTTCATTGAAGGTAACATGTTTTTTCTCAGATTATTTTTATACAGTTTCCTTACCTTGTTTCCACATATCAATTTAATTTTATTTATCTCAATTGTAACTTTACTCTTTTAATCTGAAGACTCATATCTTCCTTAAATTATAGGAAATCATCCTCTATTTTCACTATTTCTTCTTTGCATTTTTCTATTCACTTTTTGGGAATGCTTGTTAGATACATGCCACATCCCTCATCCACATTTCTCTGTCATCTAATTACTCATTATTTTCAATCTCAATCCTGCATCAATTGAGCTTTTGAATTCAGTGACTCGTGTGTGTGTGTGTGTGTGTGTGTGTGTGTGTGTGTGTGTGTGTGTGTGTTTACTGGCAATTGAATGCACCAGGGACTTCATATATCAAGAAGCAGCTTTTAAAGTCAATTTTGCCTTGCATTCCTGCATCCTGTGTTTAACATAAATTTTGATCTCATAAGGGCAAAGTCTTCTCATAAGATTAAGGCTTTAATGTCTCATTGTATTTTTTTTATTATTTTACAGCCAGAGATTAGGGCAGGTACATACTTCCTTGAAGCTTCCCTTGGACATTGTGCAGAGATATTTCTCCTAGTCCTCTATTCCCGGAATGTAGCTTATTGATACTTCTGGCTCTATTTATAGCTCTCTGCCTTAAAAGGGTACAAGATCATGATTCCTTTTCATGCAGAAAAGAAAAGAGATCCATTATGGATAATTATCACATCAAAAGATTAGGAATTATGGCTAAAATGCATTGAAAACTTCCCTAAACAACCTTCAATTAGGTACTAGGCCAAAGATCAGAGCCTACCCATCTTCTTTTGTTTGAAAACAGTGTCTCTACAAATTGCTAGATCATACCTTAGACACATAAATTCTATAGGTTTGGCTGGTTCAACATTTTTTCCACAAAGCTTGCTCTGGTCAGGAGAGGTTAAGTTAAACCCAAAGGAACATCTGATATAAGTCCTTACAGAAGTCACATAATAAATTTCAAAGGAATTACTATGTCCCATTTTCTGTGTTAATTTTAGCATTGCAATCATCAAAGGATAGATTGTGAAAAAAAGTGGTTAAAATAGGGCTATTTTTGATGTAGAAGAAAAATTGTTTCAAGAAAATTGGAGTTTTTAAATAGAAAAATATTCCTGCTTATGTTTATTACTGAGTTTTATGTGTTTTAAGATGCTAGTTATATGTTTTGCTTTTATTCAGCTTTAGGAAATGACTGGCTGACTGAACAGAGAAAAAAAATTCACCACTAAATGAGCTAGACTTTCCCCTTCTCATTATATGTTATTTATTTCTTGGTTTCTTTCAGTCCTAAAGCTGATAATGGGGATTTTTATTCTGGACACTATTTTAAGAACTTGAAATCCTACTGTTATTATTGTTCCTTGAATAAATCAGTATAGTGTACTATATATTAAACTCAAAAAAGAGTAGTCAAGCTTTAAAGAAAGAAACAACTGATGAAGTTCTACAAATTGATAATAATGTCTAGTGAAATTTAATGCTGGACAAAAACCAGGGAACTCCATAAATAGTAACAAAACTATCCTTTAAATATGTTATTTAATTAAGTTCACCTCTACATTTTGAATTCCCATTGCTATCTTTTGAGTCAACTTTACCGGATATAAGGTTTATAGATTCACCTGAATACAAAATTTTAATTTTTCTTTAGTAGTATAATTGTGTACATATGTATTATTACTTTAAAAAAAACCTTTTCTCAGAATCTAGTTGCATTTATCTGTTAGTTAAATTTTAAAAACTTAAAGAAAGCCCTAAGGTATTTTTTAACTCATCTATGACTTTGATATATTTCCCTAGTTATCAAGGAGGCAGTGGCATTGCAGAAAAAGCAAACATTTTTCTAAAAAAAATTAGTATTCAAATAATCTTTATTTCAGTTATTGTCATTTTTACTTCAGAACAGTAATTTATTATTGGTACAAATCAGTTTCCTCAACCACAGAGTAGAGGAATTAATATCTGCTTCTTGTATTCTCTAATCATGGCAAATTTTATAGGCACAACATCTAATTTGTCGCATGATATGAAGGACTCACTGATAATGGTTATCAGCATAATGCTTAAAATTTCCATGTTGTATTTGTATGTGAGTTATTAAAGATCAGTTTAAGAATGTATATCTTCTGAACATGATAAAACTTTTGAAGGCATGATCAGACAATACAAGTTAGGTTGAGTGATTTAAAAAAAAACAACAACTTGTTAATGAGTGTGGCCCCCAAACTAGCAAGTATGGACATCACTAGAGTTTTTTTAGAAATGTAGAGTTGTAGGCTCCATTCTAGCACTACTGAATGAGATTGTTCATTTAACAAGATGCTGAATGAATCATAAACACATTAAAGTTTGAAAAACATTTATCTAAATGACTCCTGGAAGAATTGGAAACACTAGCTGGGCATGTTGGCTGTACACTTTTAATTCCCAATACTTGGGAGACTGAGAGAGGAAGATTGCAAGTTTGAGGCCAGCCTCGGCAACTTTGTGAGACACTGTCCAAAAACGAAACATAAAAAAGGTCTAGAGATGTAGCTCAGTGGCAGAGAGCCTGTGGGTTAATTCCTTAGTACCACCACCACCAAAAAAAAAAAAAAAAAAAAAAAAGCCGGGCGTGGTGGCGCACGCTGGTAATCCCAGCATTTGGGAGGCTGAGACCGAGACCGGAGGATCCGAGTTCACGGCCAGTCTCAGCTGCTTAGTAAAGCACTCCGAAACTTAGTGAGACCCGGTTTCAAAATAAAGAATAAAAAAATAGGGCTGGGGGTGTAGCTCGAAGGTAGAATGCCTCTGAGTTCAATCATCAGTACCGCAAAAAAAAAAAAAAAAAAAAAAAAAAAAAAAAAAAAAAAAAAAAAAAAAAAAAAAAAAAAAAAAAAAAAAAAAAAAAAAAAAAAAAAAAAAAAAAAAAAAAAAAAAAAAAAAAAAAAAAAGCATGAAATACCTTTTGGTATGAGAAAGTGGTTTAAATCTGGGCAGGAGAGAAAAAGTCCAGAGGGCCAAAGTAGTTTTTAGCAACAAGAGCCATGCAGAATGTATCACAATACCTGACTTCAAACTTTACTACAAAGCCACAGTAATAAAAACAGCATGGTATTGGCACAAAAACATATACATAGACCAATGGAGCAGAATAGAAGATTCAGAAACAGACCCACATGCTTACAGTCAACTGATTTTTGACAAAGGAGCCAAAAGTATACACTGGAGAAAATATAGCCTCTTTAACAAATGGTGTTGGCAAAACTGATTAACCATATACAGGAAAATGGAAATAAACCCCACTTTCTCCCCCTGCACAAGAGTCAACTCAAGGTGGATCAAAGACCTGGAAGTCAGGCCAGAGACCTTGCAGCTACTTGAAGAGGGCATAGGCCCAACACTTCAACACATAGGCACAGGTAAAAACTTTCTCAACAAGACCTCAAAAGCATAAGCAACTCAAAGGAAGATCAATATATGGGATTGCATTAAACTGAAGAGCTTCTGCACAGCAAAGGAAACTATCAAGAACCTCAACAGAGAGCCCACAGAGTGGGAGGAAATATTTGCCAGCTACTCTTCTGATAGAGAACTACTATCTAAAATATACAGATAACTCAAGAAACTCATGGCTAAGGAAACAAATAACCCAATCAAAAAATGGGCAAAGTATCTAAATAGACACTTAGCAAAAGAAGAAATACAAATGGCCAGTAAATGTATGAGGAAATGTTCTACACCATTAGCAATCAGAGAGATGCAAATCAAAAGTACCTTGAGCCGAGCGTGGTGGCGCAAGCTTGTAATCCCAGCATTCAGGAGGCTGAGACTGGAGGATCCGGGTTCGCGGCCAGCCTCAGCTACCTAGTGAGGCACTCCACAACTTAGTGAGACCCAGTTTCAAAATAAAGAATAAAAAAAAAAGTAGGGCTGGGGGTATAGCTCGGAGGTAGAATGCCCCTGAGTTCAATCCCCAGTACC
>PVLC010005087.1:18492-79374 GCA_004027655.1 Graphiurus murinus | reverse complement strand
TTTTCATTCTTGATATGTTTAATTTTTGTATTCTCTTCTTTTTTCTTCTTCAGTCTCATTAGAGGTTTATCAATTCTATTGATGTTTTCAAGAAACCAGCTTATGGTCCCATTGATTTTCTTCTATTGCCTGTCCATTTTCTGTTTCATTGATTTCCACTTTTATTATTTCCCCCTTCTATTTACTTTGGGCTGAGATATATTTTCAAGCCCTTGGACCCACTCTCCTGAGATGCCAATTGTGCCTGCGAATGGTGACTTCCCTTCTCTTACAAGAAGAAAGTGGCTGTCAGCCCTTGAGCTCCCCGGTGCTATTTTTAAAACCAAGTCAACCTGCCCTGTCACATCTGCCACGCCAAGTCATAAAAGTCTACTATAAACAACATTTTTCCTAGACAGAGATGGCACAGACACAGCCATATCGCAACTGCCCCCTCACAGCTTGGCAGAGCAGTCCAGTCACCCAGGCGCCCTTTCCCAGATGTGAACCTGTTGACCGCCGCCATCCAGGCTGGACTCACAACCACAGGGGTGCTCCCGGGCGCAGGACAGAGAGAACTTCCATTCTAAGACATAAATTTCTCACTGTCCGTGTCAAACATCTGTGTGCTTCTCACAATCGGCGTGTGCATTCATTGTTGCCATGTTTTTATTTTTTACTTTTCCCCCCAAGGCTACTCTTACAACCAATGGCCTGCTGGACCCCTATATTCATTCTCCTTGCTCACTCAGGCCCCCCCATCGCTGCCTCACCACACATGCACTCATCCTGGCTCCTGGCTCACTCCTGCTGGCCTCCCAGACCCCAGCCTGGCTCCCCACACCTGCAGTCGCTCTCCCCCTCCCAGACCAACTGCAGCTCCACCTCTGCCTTCACCAGCCCAGGGGGCTGCTCAGTTCATCTCCTGCTTTTCTCAATCTCTTGCTTTGAGAAGCTGAGCCCCCTCTGGGGGACCTGGGGGACTCGGGCCCGAGAGTTCAGGCCCTCCCCATGGAGATCAGAGGCATCCAGATACCTCCTTGTGTAGTGGCTGGGAGGCACCGATGGGAAAGCTTCTTCCCAAAGAGCCCTCCTTACTTCCTCCCCCTAAAAGCTTTAGAGTCCTGGAATATATGCCTCTGTAGCTCCCCAAGTTCCCATGAAGCCTGCCAAAAAAGCAACGCTACCCAGAAAAAATATTTCAGGACCTATGTCGTTCATGGGCACTGCTGAATTTTCATGGGACAGAGGAATGGATTCTTAAAGGAGCGATTAGGAAAATGACTATACCCTGGCAGAAATCATCCTTTTCCAGCTTAGCCCCGAGGCATATCTTCAGTACTGATGAGTGGACTCCAGCCTCCCAAGACTGCTGGAGTTGGTTCATGTCAGGTATCTGTATGCTTCTGACAGCCAAAGTGTGCATTCACTGTTGCCATGAAGGACTGGAGATTGGGTCTCTGCTGTCTCACCTGTGATCCTGGCATCCCAGGGACCAGGACATGAGGGTAGGCTGGGGACTCACAGTGTCCAATCTGCTTTGAAGGTTGCAGCAAGGTTCATTTGATGTTTCCCAAACATGCTTTTGTATACATGGCTTCTTGAATAACCTATTTGCCCTAGTTTTTTACCAAAGTCATCCTTGAGGTCTGTACCATCCAATATGGTAGTCACCAGCCTCAGGTGATAACTGTTTAAATTTAAATTAAGTAAAATCAAACCTTCACTTCCTTGATCTCACTGGTCACTTTCAGAGAGCTCCATAGCCTCATGCAGCCAGAGGCTCCATAGGCATTGGCACAGGTATTTATATCATTATAGAAAGTTCTATTAGACAGTATTGCTCTAGTCTAGATGATCACTGAGGTTCTTCAAATGGCTATGGAGCTAGCTGGCCTTCGTGAGCTCCGTGGAGTTCGTGGAGCTATGGGGGATCAACAGCCACATCCTGCTCCCTTTTCAGCCCAGGATCAGCCTTCTGCATATGCCCAGGATTCTGAGAAGGGTTGCTTCTGCTCCCTTGGATTTGTTGAGCATCTGCAGGTGCTGAGATGGGCACATGATGCAGGGGGGGGGGGCTGCGCCTCCCTCACGCTGCTCACTGTCGAGACGGGAAGGCAGATCACACAGGCCTGTGATGACACGATGGACCCCAGCAGAGGAGGGAGTAGACAGCAGGGCCTTTGGGTCACAGATGAACCAACAATACAACCGGCAGGGAGCAGTGGAAAGCTTCAGAAAATAGTCCAGCCAGGCATGGTGGCCCATGCTTGTAATCCCAGTACTTGGGAGGCTGAGACGGGAGGATCACAGGTTCGAGGCCAGCCTCAGCTAGGATGCTGGGAATTCAAGGTGTTCCTAAGTAATACTGTTTCAGATTTTAGATCAAGCCTCACCAGAAGGTGATGCTTCCTCTGGACTGGATTATGTTATGTGGATCATTAAATTCTTGTTCTTTTTAGCTGCTTGGCATTGGGGATTTCTGCCATCAAGGGTTCATTTGTATATAGGGAAGGAAACTGGGCTTTGGTTATTTGAGCAGGTGGCTCTTCTTGTCAAGTGAGCTTTGGAATCATGTTAAAATGTGGACTCTAGCCGGGTGTGGTGGCACACACTTGTAATCCCAGCATTTGGGAGGCTGAGACCAGAGGATCCAGGTTTGCAGCCAGCCTCAGCTACCTAGTGAGGCACTCCACAACTTAGTGAGAACCTGTTTCAAAATAAAGAATACAAAAAAAAATAGGGCTGGGGGTATAGCTCAGAGGTAGAATGCCCCTGCGTTCAATCCTCAGTACCGCAAAAAAAAAAAAAAAAAAAAAAAAAAAAAAAAAAAAAAAAAAGAAAAAGAAAGAAAAATGTGAACTCTAGCTCCCAGCCCTCTGAGATTCTGAGTTGCACCCTTGAACTCGAATTTCTAATAAGCCCTGGCTGCTGCTGATGCTGCTGGCTTGGAACTACAGTCTGAGCGGCACCAGCTTGCCACCTAGCCAAGGTCACTCTGCTAAAGAATGACAGCCTGGAATCTGAACTCGGCCCTTCCATGCAAATCTCCACTTGCTACCTTGAGTAGACAGGGTAGGAGGGTATTTTAACAGGAGGATGCAAAATGTATTTGCCTTGCTGATGACCAGAAAACTAGCATTCAGGGGAGTAACTCGTCAAATTTAAGTTGTGTAGAGCATGAAGTGCAGTCATCTTTAGCCACTCTTGCTCAATTATTCTCTCTCTAAAATGGCCGTCTTGTTCCTGTTCCGGCTATCTCTCACCTACAGATGAGGTCTGCTCTTTGCATGCACAGTGCTTCATTATGAGGCCACTTAATTACATGGATAAAATGGAATGAAATTTCATATGCCCTTATGGAGTTGTGTTAGGCAATATTTTTATAATGTTGCTTCCAGCCATCGTGTGAAAGTTATAACGTCACTGCCACATAATTTCTTGGAAATTCCCACCTAATACTATATGGGTAATGCTAAAACCAAATAAACTTTTTCTGCCCCTCCCCTTCCACCTTCTCCAGGCCATCTAATCGACTGCTGCTACAGTGGCCAGTAAATGCTTTGAGAATTCTGGAAGATTCCGAACAAAAAATAGGGCCAGGCCTGCAAGCACCCCAAGATGGTTGGGGCTGGGGTGTTCTATTGAGAATGGTTTGCTACATCTTCCCATCATATCCTCGTGGACTTTGAATAAAGTGCAAGGTTTTTCTCTAGAGATGGAGAAAGAAAATGCTGAGGATGTAAGCAGAGGAGGGCCAAGAGGGAAGGACCCCGCTGAGGTACCCAAAGGTGGAAGGAAGGGAAGTCTGCAAGGCCACAGGGCTACCACGGGACTCTGCAGATCTGGAATCATCCACATCTGGGTTGGAATCCTGGTGGATTCCAAACCACTTAAGAGGTGGAATGTAAGTTCATGACAGCCTGGGCCATGTTTACTTCAATTCAGTAAACATTTACGGATGCTTACCAGGAGGCTAGGTCTGCGCTAAGTAGGAGACTCGGAGATGAATGAGGTGGAAGACTATCTGGTGGCTGTGTGCTGGTAATGGCCCTCACATTTAGGTTTTCAGCAATGGTGATGTGGTCCAGTACTTGCAGCTTTGAAAGACCAGTTCAGCTGGAGATGGGTGGTAGCTTGGAGACATGAAATCCAGGCAGGACACAAAGTCTGGAGCCTAGGGGGCTGACCCAGAGGGCAGGAGAGGTTTGGAAATATCGAGGAAATAAAACACAGTTGGGTATAACAAGGACAACCGGAGAGTCTATGGTGATTCCCCAGTTTCAGGTTCAGGTGACTGAATGCTGGCGTTACCTTGCTCATCCTCCCATCTAAGCAGAGTCTGAGGCTCAGAACAGATGCTTAATTATTTCTAAGTTGAATTAAGTCAGTCATCATCAAACTGATGGCTCTCTCTAAGCCTTTCTGTTTCTAAGAAGTTCACTGTTAGGAAGATTAGTTTCAGAAGTGTAGGTAAAAATTCCTAATTCTGTATTGGGCCCAACCTACGTCACAAGAACTTTCAATTCTTTAGCTTCTAAAAACATCTGTTAAAGATTCAGAGGAGAGTTAAGAGTGCCTGATTGAGCACATACACTGTGGCTCAGCTTCCTCCTGAAGCATCACCAAACTATTAGTAGAGGGATTTTTAAACACATAAACCAGTTGAAAAGACCTCAGCACTGAAACTGTAGCTGGTGGCAGCAGACTGTTAAATGTGACTGACACGGAGGCCTAAGAAGACTGAAGCCTGAGCCAGCACGCAGGAGGAGACCAGAGGCAAAACGACTTACATTCCCAAATCTGTAAACTTCAGTGTACGTGGCCACTAACACTCTGAAAGGGGAAAACAGACCCCTTCGACCTCAGCCCCTGGCAGTGGGGGGATTAAAGGAAGGCTGGCATAGGACCACTTCCTTTCTTCCTCCTGGTGGGACTGGTGTCCTCTGAAAGACTGAGTGAGAGGCAGAGGGAAAGGGCTCATCCACATTCAAAACTTGGTAGACTCTAAGCAAGAAAAATGAAAAGAGAGGGAGGGAAGAAGAGAAAGAGAAGGAGGAAGAAGAGGAGGAAAAGGCCTGAGGTCCTGGGTCCTGGTGCTGCTCAGACAGGCCCAGGAGCTAGAAGGCTATTACTTTTAGGGGATAAAAACAAAAGTCTATTCTGTGAACTTTAGTCTCAGTCATAACCATAGAACTTCTAGAACCTTCCCTACGGAAAGCACAGATTCAACGGGCACCAGCTTCATGCCAGGCTCCACTGCTAATGAAGAAGGGAGACAGACAAGACCCTGACTCCTCGGCTTTGTCCACTGACTAAGGGAAGATAGACATATTAAAGAATGATGATGTTCTCCCTAATATGCGGAAGCTAGGGAGATAGAGGGATATAAGAGGGACTCTAGACGAAGAAGGAGAAACCTTAGATGAGCAAAGAAGGTGCCTTAACTGAAGGTGATGAGGGGGGGACATCCTAATGCACATGATGCACTTTCACAAACATATCAATCACTAAACTAAACTTGAGAAGGAGGGAGGGGAAGGGAGTGGGGTGGGAATTAGGGAAGGGTTAAATGAGAGATGTGTGCATTTATGCCTTTACCAGCTTGTACCTAACAAAGATGTATGATTACAATGCACCAATAAAATAAAATAAAAGTTGAAAAAAAAGTAAAAGATCAGAAAATAAAATAATTGACTCAAGAAATAAAAAAGAATGATGATTCTGTGTCAGGCTGGGAGTCCTTCAGGAAACTCCACATGGTCACGTGGGCTGTGTCAGCCTCCTTTCTCTTACTGAGTCAGGCTTTCCAGCTTGTTTCTCACATAAAGCCCATTCTGTGTGGAACTTCCTCCAAGACATCCTGCCTAGCACCTTCCTTCTGGGGAATGCTTTTCCTTTGGGGTCTTCCCTTCATCTACTCAGTATATGTGAGGGAGGGGTCTCTTGTTCCATTTTTTCGACTACAGTGATTGACTCAGCCATGGTCATGTGAACAAAAGCCAGACCTAAACTAGGTAAGTTTGTAGAAAACTTTCAAGGAGGAAGAGCCAGGTGTGGTGGTGTACGCCTATAAACCCAGTACCTGGGAGGCTGAGACAGGAGGATTGCAGGTTCAAGGTCAACAACTCAGTGAGACCCTCTTTCAAAATAAAATAGGACTGTGGGTGTAGTTCATGAGTAGAATACCCCTGAGTTCAATCCCCATTATCAAAAAACAAAACAAAAAAGGAATCAGGTGGGATCTGGAAGAAAACATACCAGGTGCTCTGTGAACATGTGTTTCTATCACTCTGCACCTCATTATGATGTATAATTACATTGTGCCAACAAAAGTATATACATATATATAATTATATAGTTGTATAATATATATGTATATATATATGAAAGTAAGAAAGAAGTTTAGTACTTGTGAGGCTGAGACAGGAGGGTCACACATTTGAGGCCAGCCTCAGCAACTTAGTGAGATCCTATTTCAAAATAAAAAATAAAATTGGGTTAGGAGTATAGCTCAGGGATAGAATGCCATTGGGTTCAATTCCCAGTACCATACATACATACACACACACCAAAAAAAAAAAAGAAAGAAAGAGAAAAATAGAGAAGTCATCTTGCAGTTGAACTTAAAACTGAGAGAACATAGGTCTGGAACTGCAGAGAGATGTCTCATGAAGAGACTGCCCACCAGTGAAGCTAATCTGCAGAGCTTAGACAGAGGCAGAGTCTTGCTTGCTGTGGCTGTTCGAACTCCTGTGTTTAGCCAGGCCTGAAGCCATCCGTTCCTTGTACTTTCTCAGTTGTGTAAACCACTAAATCCTTTATTGCTGCATAGGCCATTTAAATTGGGTTTCAGTCGTTTATAACCAATAAAATCTAAATAATGCTGCATTTGACCTTGCCAAGCTTTGTGGGAATTTGCTTTGTTTTGTTTCTGGGGCCCCAGGGGTCTTCAACTCTCTGAATTACCAATTCCCAGATGGCCAATCATAATTCTGGATACAATTCACATACCTGCGTGGTCAGACCCCTAATATCATAGTGGACAAATCTATCCATATTCAATATTGCTTAGCCAAGTCCTGTAGTTCTCTAATCTATCATTATTGTATAGTTGAATAAGACTTGGGTTAACTTTATTTTCCTCCTAACATCATATTAAAACTTGTGAGATTAATTTCAGTTCCAAGTTTTGATTGGACAATTTAATTTTTTTCTGGTTCTCACTTCTTCTTCTTCTTCTTTCTTTTCTTTTTTTTTTTTTTAATTAATTGGACTTTCGCCACCCCTCGCAGTAGAGTTGCAAAAATAGAGAGTCCCAGATATCACACTCTGTTTGGCCGACATTTGAAATGCAACAGCCTGAAAAGGGATCCAGGTTCCTGAGCTGTATTTATAGCGACAGTATTTGTCCCTTGGTGTGTCTTATCTGACACAGTTTAAGGTTTTGTGTTTTCCATAGCTCTGTCCAGGGCAGGCACTCTGGGCTGACATCCCCTCACACATCCACTACCTGTCTTCCTGGCTCTTCTGGAGGGTCCCAGTTACCTCTGCAAGCGGAGAAACCCAAGTGCCCCAGCTTCAGGCCTGAGGGCAGACGGCAGCTTGAGAACTGACTTCTTATTCTTCTAGTGGCTCAAACCTGTATATTTAGCAAGTGTTATTTTCAATACTCAATGCCTTTTCTAAGTGAATTAGCTTTTATAAAACGGGCACTAAATGCATGTAAGTGATTCCATAGGGGGTTTTATCCAAATATAGAATATAAAAGTACTTTTTGAAATTATATTCTAACTCGAGTGTGAACCCAGGCATTATAATGTCACATCTTGGGAGAACAGTTGGTTTCTCCGTGGGTCCGGATCTTGATTGTTCTTCTATAGTTGTGTAATTCTTAGGGGGGTTTTGGGCTTGTCTTCTCCCCCTCCTGTGTTACACATACATAACACCAGCGTTTCCTTCATTTTCAAAAGCATATCTAAATTGTATACTTGGCATTTCACAGAAAGGATCCAAGCTTACTTATCTTTTTCATATAATAAAACTTATCATGAAAATAGTTTTCATTGAATTAACATGTAATAGTACTTTAAAATAGAGTTACAAATAAGATTCAAATAAAACAATATACTAACTATTGTCCTTGCTTCTGTAGACCTAGTTTGGGCATGTATAATATCTTTTAATTGATTAATCTTGATCAGAAATCTGAAACTTAAGACAGGTATGGTGGTATATACCTATAATCCCAGTACTTAGGAGGCTGAGGCAGGAGGATTGCAGGTTTGAGGCTAGACTCAGCAACTTAGTGTGGCCCTCTACAACTCTGTGAAACCCTATTTCAAAATAAAAGAATAGGGCTGGTAGTATAGATCAGAAGTAGAATCCCCCCTTGGGTTCCATCCCTAGTACCACACACAAAAAAAATCGAAAACTGAAACTTAACAGGTTGTGTTAAGGTTGACACTGTTTCTCTCAATCTAACCTTTTGGGTTTAGTTGATATATGTCATGTTAGGGATTTTGAGAACATCAAAATATTATTTCTGAGCCTAAAAAATGTGTGTGTGTGTGTGTGTGTGTGTGTGTGTGTGTGTGTTATTACTGGGGATTGAACTCAGGGTGTTCTACTGATGAGCCATATCCAGCCCAATTTTAATTTTTAATTTGAAACAGGTCTCAAGTTACTGAGGCTGGTCAGGAGCCTGTGATCCTCCTGTTTCAGCCTCCCAAGTACTGTGATTACAGGTATGTGTCACCATGCCCAACTAAATTATTTTTTAATGTGCTTTATGACTCCTAGTATTAACCATTGCTATTTTAAAACATCTTTTGTCATATTGATGGTAGTAATGTGGGCAGAAATACCAGTATAAGTAGTATATTGCCAGAGCAGGTAGATGGTTATTTTGCTGATTAGTGACATTAGTTTCTTTGATAGGCTTCCATAATATTCTATAGAAATGAATAGAGCCGGGCGTGGTGGCACACGCTTGTAATCCCAGCATTCAGGAAACTGAGACTGGAGGATCCAGGTTCGCGGCCAGCCTCAGCTACCTAGTGAGGCACTCCTCAACTCAGTGAGACTGGGTTTCAAAATAAAGAATAAAAAATAGGGCTGAGGGTATAGCTCGGAGGTAGAATGCCCCTGAGTTCAATCCCCAGTACCAAAAAAAAAAAAAAAAAAAAAGAAATGAATATTAGTCAATTTCTATTGCAAACACCGCGGGTGACCCTCTCTTTCTTGTTGCTATCCATATGCATTCTGGAATTGACTGGTTTAAATATTTTCAGAAGTGACTGGACTACTTTTGAGGACAGGGAATCTTTCTACCAAGGCCAGGCTTATAATAGTTGTTGCTAGTTGTTCTAGGGTGCCCTAGTGCACCAGCAAGGTTCTTGTTCACAGCTGGCCTCTCGGAGGACTCTGGGCCCTGGTAACCTGGTGGTATTGGTAGAAATGACCTAAGGCTCGGGCTTCAACCTCTCAGAACATCCAAATAAATGGCGTGCATATGTATCAACATTGCCGCAGGCAAGGCCCAGAGAAGATGCTGATGGTTGAGGAGGGATGGGGATCAGAGTGACCAGAGATCAGGTCACACGATGGTGCTCTCCAAAAATGGCCACAGCTACATATCTAGTCCCTTATTACTCACAACTTGGTTACTCCCCGCTACGGTGAATTTGCTCTCCTGCTCCTGAGATGAGCGAGAATGCAGCGAGTGGTGCTCCTGTCACAGAGGACACAGTGCAGCCTGCTCTTTTGCTCTCTGGGGCTGCTCACCTGTGACACTCAGCCACCAGGTTTCAAGGCTGTCTTGACCACACAAAGTGTCCTAGCCAACAGCTCCAGCTCAGGATCCGGCCTTTGCTGGTGTCAATCACCATTCAGGAGAGAAATGGGCCTCGGGTGGGTTCCAGATGGTCTGAGACATAGGGGGTCGAAAGACACTGGGGAGAAGGAAAAGCCTCCATAGTGCCCTGTCTGAACTTGTGAGCCTGCAGAGTCTGAGCTCTGGATAAGAAATGGTTGTTTTGTATCATTGCTGTGGGGACATTGCTGTCACCATGCAACAGCACCTGGGACATGGAACTCACAGGGGAGTGGGGCGCTGGTTACCAACTCTACAGTGAGGTGAGGACCAGCCCTCAGACACGTCTCGGTGCAGCTCACGCACTTGCAATGGGCAGCGTCAGCCCCACAAGGGGAAGATGCATTCTTAGGAAGTGAGGAGTCTTGTCTTTGTAGTGAATTACGCACAGATATGCACAGAGCACATACGCAGATAGATAGCAAATCAGTGGTATTAAAATTTCAAGGGACATGGAGGCAACTAAAAGGGTTCCTTGGGTGATGATAATGAGAAAAGACATTGAGAAACTCTGACCTAGAAGGTGGGAGGGAGAGAGTCGTCCTGAGCTGGAGAAGTCTGAGCAGCAGCCTGTGCAAGTGGATGGACACATCCTGACTGGCCAGGGACCCTGAATGCAGAGCTGGATGTCTCTTGAGTTTCAGCTCCAGTTTAGTAAAATAATACTTAATATGGAAGACCAATACCTAATATTCATAACTATTGCTGAAGGTCAAATAAAATGTTTATTTTTATATATTCTAGATTCTTTGTATTTTGTAGCAGTTGTTGAAGGAGATGGCAACTGAGGGACATGGGAAGGGGAGTGTAGACAGGGACATGAGGACTTGAGTTGACTAAGAGCCCGAAGAGGTGGGGGAACCCACGCTGGATGACTAGTCTCCTGTGTCTTGAGAACTAGATAGAGGCCTGGGCTTAGAAGACCAGATTGAAGAGCCAACGGCAGAGTATGGAGTGCTTGGAATTCAAGGGGAAAGAGTCCATTCCTTCAGCTTTTCATTTCTTAGTAATACACACACTTCCTAAGCAGCTACAATGTGCCAGTACTATTGGGTAAAGGAGTGAATGTGACACAGGAATCAATCAAATTGCCACTGGTGAGGTCTAGGCTGGGCTTGAACGTAGGGAGAGGTGACGGGCAGGGTGGAAGTGAGGGTGTCCAGGAAAAAACAAGGGGCGTGTGGGAAGGCAGGTCAGGCCTGGCCCAAGGGCATCAGGAAGTCCGCTGCGTGAGGGCACATGGTGCAGGTGTGGGCCTGGGCTTTGCACCATACCAAGCTCTGTGAGAGGAGGCTCCTTCTGGGGCACTGTGAGGAGAGGATAGTGGGACAGTGGACTGATAAACTACTCAGCAGGTGGCGGAAACAGAGCTTGCAGTCCTTGGTGGCTGTGGGGGACAGTGTGGAGTCAGGGTGGCCTGCCCACGGTGATTTTATGAAGCCTGGTGGATGAGCAATCCCCAGGGGCTCCCACCAGCCCTGGTGCCAGGGTGGCACTGGCTCAGATGCCCTCCCTGGTCACCGTCTTTACCAGGTGCTCCACTCTGCCTCTCACTCTCAGACTCAGGAATGGGGCCCCAGGATCCACACTTTCCCTTGCTGATCCACCCTGCGGCCACTCAGCCTGGTGTCCTAAAGGGAAACATCCCGAGGTGGCCAGCCGACAGTGGGGCCTCTGAACTCTACTGGCCACTGTCTCTCCTGGGCCATCGGTCAGGCCGGGCCCTGGCACGGCCAGAGCAGGGATGCCAGTGTCAGAGCTGTTCTACCTGCTCAGTGTCCCCACCATGACACCGCCCAGGACACCTGGTGATCATCAAGGCCTAGACCCTGGGCTGCCCCAGCAATGCAACAGTTCCCACAGCCAAATGTAGTATTGACAGCTTTGTTTTTAGAATTAGAAAACATAAGTGTGCATTCGGCACTGCCAGTTCATCTCTGTGTGACTTTGGATGCATCATGTCATCTCATGTCTCCACAATTAAAATACGGACAATGGTCTTTAACCTACCCATCCCATGACATGCTGCTAAGAGGTAGAGGAAGTGCCTGGGGTCTCCTGTCCTGAGGCTCACTGTTGAACATGGCCCACACGTTGACAGGCCTTCAGGGATGGTGCTGGCCTGCACGCCATGTTCTGAGTGAGCGAGGCTCTAGAGGGTAATAAGGCAAAGGTCGTTACCTGGAGCATGTGTTTCTTTTGCAAAAAAGAAAGGAAAAGCCATTGAGTGAACAGCTGTGCAGTGTGTCCTCTTGGGATCTGCCCTTCATCTCCCCACTGCAGAGGTTGCAGATCCCCTCCGTTCATGGAGGAGGCTGGGGCTGGGCCTTCCATGCCCATAGTCTCTGATCCAGTGAAGGGTGACCTTGGGTAGCTGGGATGTCAACGAAAAGATAAGACAAACCCATAAAACATCCTACTTTGGGCCTGTCCTTCCCATATTCTAGCCACCGTGCCTGGGAGGAAGGATGAAGCAGCAGCTCTAGGCAGGGACGTGCAGGACCCAGCAGTGTGGCCTCTTAAAGGCACAGACTCTCAGCGCCCTCATCCCTGTCACAGCAGCTTGAAACAGCTCTCTCAGTACGAATAGAGATGTGTCAACTAAAAACATTCTCCAGATGAAGTAACTAACAGCAGGGCACCCCTACAGGCTTCCTCATCCCCACCATGCAAGGCCCCAATACCTCACACAGAGGCCAAATTTCCACCATTCACATTCATCCCACAGACAAGCGTTGAGTCCACACAGCTGTGTACTGTGCTGGGACAGGAGGAGCGAGGGACAGTCGTTGGTTTCAATAGCTCATCGTTTAGCAGAAAAGAGACGCAGAAACAAGTCATTACAATGTGCTCAGCCTGGCCACAGAGGTCCGTTTAATGTGCCACAGGAGCTAGAGGCAGAGCTGGGAACTGGGAAGTCAGGAAAGGACTCTGGAGGTGGTGGGTGATATTTGGGTGTTGTTTGAAGGGCAATTGTGAGTTTCCCCAAACAAAGGAGGGGACAGATTTATTCCAGGTACAGGGAGAAGTGAAAGCCCCACCAGGGTGGTAGATGGGCCAGGATGTGAGAGAAACAATGAGAAGTTGAGGTGGACAAGGGCCGAGGCAAATGAGGCTGGTGACCTGGGGAGGCCTAGCCATCAGTGGGGAAGCTGGGGCTTACCTAGCAGCAATGGAAGGACAGAAGACCCCCTGAGAGCATGAGAGGGTAGACAGGTCTACTTTGTTTCATAGAGATCAATGGCAGTGGGGTGTGGTGGCACACACCTGTAATCCCAGTATTTGAGAAGCTGCAACAGGAATTTCATAGGTTCAAGGCCATCCTCAGAAATGTAGTGAGACTCTCAGCAACCTAGTGAGACCCTGTTTCAAAAAAAAAAAAAAAGGGCTGGGGATGTAGTTCAGAAATAGAAGTCACTGTGTTCATTCCTCACATTCCTCATTACCAGAAAAAGACCAATGCCGGTGGACAGGATGGAAGTAAGAAAACCAAACCTGTGGGAAAAGACGAGCTGGGAGGGAGGGAGGGAGATGGAGGTAATCACACCAGGGACCTGGTCTTAGCCAAGGCCTCAGGCATGCCCTTCACCTTGCCCAGTCAGTGACAGGACCCATGCTCTGTGCTGGCTCAGGCGTCCTCTGGGCAGAGCAGGGAGGCCTGTGGCTCTTCTCTCATGAGGCTTTTTTCTAGGAAATATGGAAAGCAACAGCCTGAGCCTCTGCTCTGTCTTGTTGAACCCTTCACTCTGCGGGTGAGGGTCACTAATCTGGGTGTCTGCACACTTGCATGGCCAGCCACGCCAGTCTCCTTCACAGGCCCTGCTCCTGGCAGCCCACTACCCACCTCTACCCACAGACTTTGAGGCCATGAAATAGCTTAGTAAGCACTATCACAGGAGCCACAGTTCACTCCAGGTGCAGCTCCCTGCTGGTCAATGAGATAGGCGCTTCCTTCTCTAAGGCAGATGCGCCTGAGAAATGGGCTGAATGCCCAACCCCCGGCTGAGGGAAGGGTCCGCAAGGCAGGTGAGAGGCTGGCCCTGGAGAGCCTTCACTGGAACCTCAGCCAGATGCTCTGAGCTTTAAAAACTGCTCTCATGAAGATGACAGGCAAATAGGCAGTGACCGTCTCTCTCATCTTCTCTTGACAAAAATCCTGTTCCTCCCTTCTAAATCCACAAGCACTTCTTACTGCCTCAGCGCATGGTGTGCAATGAAAAGCACAGGCACATCTTGCCAGGCTAAGGGGTCCCCAGACCTCAAGGTGCTCTCTCCCTCCCACAGGGCAGAAGCCATGCGTGGAGGGGGAGCTCCGTGGGGTCCAGCAGCAGGCGATGGCAAGCCCAGGGCATGCTGGGCTCCACAGGGAGCTGTCTGCAGGGCACAGACGAGGCTGTACACAGAGGTCATAAAACAAAATTTATCTTTAATTGGTAAGTGTCAACAGCAGTACAAAAGATGGAGTGATGACAACTAGATTAGGGTAGAGAGGACAGTCTTGAGGTAAATGAGCATAAATAGGCAGTTCTTATAGACACTCCCCTGCGGGCCTGAGCCCTGTCATGGCATATACATTATCACCCAAGGATGGTATGTCTAACATATCAGGAAAGCACCTTGTGCAAAAAGGAAAAAAAAAAAAAGTAGCTAAGGTGCAACATACACCAGGATAAAGACAGTGCGTCTTTCAATCGTGTCTTTTCCCTTAATTATGAGGCAGAGGAGGGGAAGACTTGGAAAAGTACCACTGAAAGTTTATTCAATGTTGTTTCATCTCACATCAATACTGCACAACAAAATCCAAGAGGTTTGTGTATGCAACAAAGCTAAGAGCAATGATCCATTCTTTAAATTTGAAGAATTTTTCTTTTTTTCCATTTATTTAGTCCTTAGCAAACTTTTTTTTTTTCATTATCAAGAGGAGAGTGTGAGAAAGATGTGATGGTAACCCTTAAGGTCATTTAAAAACTTTACACTGGACTGTACAAGATTTTTTTTGATAAACTATTTACATTTTCAGACTTTCAAACATATTCAAAGCAGCAATAGACACTAGTTTTTATGGTTTTTTGTTTTATGTTTTTTTTTTTTTCTAATTGCCCAAATAGTTACCAGCCATGGGCCAAGTAGGTACCTGTGTTATACATAGAATTTCTACAAAGAAAATCTGCACTTGAAACTTGCTCCAGGGTGTAGTAAATGCCCCTAGAGTCTCAAGGGTCACACCCACAGTGTTGCTATAGGAACCAAAGCACAGTACCTTGACAACGGAGTTGCAGTTGTCCCAACAGCCCTACACAAACTTTACACTTCGAAACAGCAGCCAGCATGTCAGTCCAGCATGTCAGTGAATTGTGCTGATTAAATTAACATAGAATACAATCTCACAATATACATCACAAAAAAATTACAATGTCAGGAAATAAAAAGAGTTACAGTAAGATAAGTTATGTAGTAACAGCTTATAAGCTTGTCTACGGTAATAAAAATTTTACATGGCAAATACAATAATGAATGAACATAAATGCTAAGCATTCTAATTTGCTACAAGCTGGAAGAGAGTACGATAAAGACTGCACTTTCAAAAAAGCAAAAACACATATGACAAAGGAAGACAAACGGAGAATGCACACGAGCAGACCTGTGACGTGCAGCACACACGGAACAGTTAAATATTTGCACATTCCCCATACTCCAAGAGCACCAGCACTGCGGCCTCGCTTTCCGCTTGTGGTTCTTCAGGAATAAGAAACTACTGAGCAAGGTCTGTTACTGAGTTGCCTGCAAGCGTTCCCATTGCCACGGACATGATGCAGATTGGGAGAGTATCTACAGGAAGCATTGCTTTTCTGACCCTGCCCCTCCCTCTGCCTCAAAGGTACCAGCACTTCCAATACTTGTTTACGAGATTCTGGAAAGCAATCTGTCCCTGAAGGAAAAGATGGGATGGGGATGGAAAGGAAATGTATTTGCATATCAATATTTGCAGTGTTATTAGCACAGGGGCACACTCGATGGTCTATGGCATCAGACACAGAACATGATTGGCAGGAATAGCAGATAGAAGTTGTTTATTGAGGAAGAAAATACGTCAGGGGGCAGATGACTTGAAGAAATGATGCAAGTGCTTTTGTAAAAGGACAAATGAGGTCATATGATATTATTATACTTTGAGAAGTGAGCTTAAGTGCCAACTCAGTCCTCAGACGGACGTGTGCGGCATCAGGCAAGGCTACAGCAACTTTTTTTGTCACTCTCTCGTGAAAAAGGAAGACCCAATAATCATTTCAATACATTCCTCTAGCTGCATTTCTTTGCAGTTGTTGGCACTTGGTATAGGACTTCTCCTATGATTTGAAACTATGAAGTGATTCTTTTTCTTTTCTATAATGAGGCAGAGGAGGTCAACTCTTTGGAAAATGAGTAAATCGAGAACAGAAGCCTTGGCAGTGGCATTCAGGTTCCAGGCTGCCATCCTACTGAGAGAGACACAGGCTTCCCCCAAACATTCTCTGCTCTCAGCCAGCGCCACGCTCCTGGCTCAGCAGGGCCTGCTCTGAAGAAGAGTCTGGCTTTGTAAGGCAAAAAAACAAAAACAAAAAACAAAAATCAAAAAACAGAAACAAACAACAACAACAAAACAGCCTTTAATTTCAGCCAGAGAGTGAGCATCCTCCTCTCAAACACCCCAGGCTCTTGGTGGGGTTAATGTCAAGGAGAGGCCTGGATTTGACAAACTCAATAGCACTGTGAGCCCACACCTGAATTTAGAACTTGGCCTGGGAGTTGGGGTCAGGACCCTGGCAAATCAAATCAGGCCTAAGGACAAGACTGAAGAGTATCAAATACCAAATGAAGCAAACTGATGTGCTCCTGAAAGGCTGAGCTGGGGACTCATGAAAACAACAGAGGGCATTGCCTGGAATCTGCCAGTGAAGGAGAGAAATTGCAGGCCTGGCTGCCCATGTCCGCAGATGAACCTTTTCTTTCTCTCTCTCGTCTGTCCTTCTTTCCTTCTAGCCTTCCTTTCTTCCTTCCTTTCTTCTCTTCCCTTCTATTTCATATGACCTATTTTGTTTTTTTTAGAAAAGGATTGTCTATCTGTGTCCTATTCCAAGTGACAAAGAAAACCCTGATCCTGTAAGTTCTTTAACTAAGTGGAGATAATTTTCATCTCTGATTTAAAGATTCTATCAAGTAGGGAGCACTGAACACAGGTGACTTAACATTCTTTGCTCTAACTGGCATGGTGGGATTTGTATTAATGACCAATCTCAGAGGCAGATTTTTGCCTTTTAGATGCCACTCACCCGTTTTGCTATTAAATGGTCACGGAACTATCTTAGATTTATGTGGATTCACAAAGCAAATTGACTCTCTCCTAGCTGCACTGAAAATTTACAATGTTCAATTCATTATCTTTCTATAAGAAAAAAAGGGAGAAGTCTGAGTCTGTGGGCAGTGGGTCCTGAATGGCGTGAGAACCTAGGGAAGGGTTTTGCTCCCCCAGCAGCGGGACAGACACCACCTTCATTGCAGCTGATAACTCACTGTCCCCAGGAAGTGCAGTGACTCGTCAACTTCTAGTTTGGACCAACACACATGGATAAAGAACAAAAAGGAAATACATAACTTATATCTCACTATGTATTCATGAACCAAAAATAAACTCTATTTCTATGTTATATTTACACAATTAGAAAAATCTAAAATGAGATGGTAAAGTCACAAAAACTTTGTTTAAGCCCCACTGAAATATAATGAAGTAATCCCTATGATTGTCATTCTTGATTTCCATGGATATTTAGAGCCAAACTTGGCTAATAAATAAACTGTGTATGCACAAAATTTAGATTCAAATACAGTATTACTGTCGGAGCCAATGAACGAGGTGTTTATAATCAGATCATTCCTGAATAGCCTTTCATTTTTATGAACATGGCTAGAAGTGACTGAACCCCAGGACCGAGGCAGAGCTGGAGCTAAAACAAAGTGTTCATACACACATGTATTTTGCATAAATAAATGAAATAACAAGACATAAAAATGACTCAAATCCGGCAACTGTGAGGCAAGCCCACACGAGTCGAAACAGATGACTTTTGTTCGTGTAGTTTTCATACAACAGTTTCACATTAGTCAGAAGTGATAAAAAATACCATTTATATCCAGTGCTTATAACACTTACGAAACAACATCTGTGAGTGTGTGTGTTTTTTTTTTTTTTTTCCTTACTACAAGCAAAATCAAGTTTCAGTCCTAAAGAACAGTCCTTTGTTCTCCACCAGCCCAGAATATTATTTTGGCATGGTCATAAAAACAAACAAAATTAACCTACTATGCTAAATGTTCGCCTTTGTGCAAAATTAATTACATACAATACAATGCTAGCCATACAGCGCTCTACCTATGCGACACAATAAAAAGGAAAGAGCAAAAAGCCAAAACCAAAGAGAAAGAGAAAAAACACAAGAATGAACTGAGGAGAGGTATATAATCAAAGAAATCAGTAAGACATAATAAATACTCATTTTTTTTTTTTTTAGAAAAATGACCTCCTCCTCATTTGAAGTAAATGTACAAGAACAAAATTCCAATCCCCGACCAATATTAAGAACAAAACATTCCTATCAGTACCTTAAACAGCTTATCGAGAGCACTCTCAGCAAGTGACAGAGCCTGTGATACCTTGGCTCAACCTATTTATTGCTATTAGGTATGGCCTGGAGCACTCTTTAAATAAATATGAAGATATACTATTTTCTTCCAAGTGACAAAATGGCTCAAGAAATCTGATGGGGCCATTCCTATGTCCTGATGATCAGACTCTGGGGTGTCCCATTCACTGACACTCTCCCACTGAACCAGTCTGGATGAGGCTCCCTGGCAACCAGCCCCGGGCTCAGGAAGGTCTCCATGGTATGGCAGAGCTCCCTGTAGGTAGGAGAGGGGGATGAAACCTCCCTGCCTCCAGCCCAGCAGCACATCTTCAGAGACTCCTCGAGTGACAAGTGCACATCACCTTGTTCACATGTAGGCATGTCCCTCACAGATTCCGCCTGAGGAACTGGTATGCTGTCCTGCGAGTTGGCTGCTCCCCAGAATTAAGAGCAGGAACATGCCATCTAGGGAATGTATTCCCCCCTTCTCCTTCCCTATGGTCTTCGCTCATTCTCTGGATGTTTCATGACTATTTGCTTCTATCTTTGCTTTGAGGCTGTCACGTGGCTTCTTGCATCCTGGGGACTTGCAGGGGTCTCCCTGGATCTGCCAGCTGGGATGAGGCAGCTCCATGTTCAGGTGCCAGCCCATGACCACTTTCCTGTAGAGTCCTACATGGCCCACAAGCCCTGAGCTGCAGGACTCTCCTGCCTTCCTGTCTGGCAGTCACCACCGCCCACACTTCTGCTGAATAGAATTCAGAGGAAATGCCACCTATGCAGATTCTGCCCCTCGCTGCAAACTGAACTGGTGGAAACTCTGACAAAAGCTGTGAGGTCACAGTGAACCTCAGGTGCTTACCTGTTGATGTGTGAGACTCTACCCCTAGACCCAAATGCACAGCCCCGCAGCCAGATATACACTCATCTTTAGAGATGACAATATCAGTATTTAATAGTATCTTATTTCAGAAATGCTTCCAGATGCTCTGGGGACATAAAACCACTTTGTACATCTTTTGTATCTAGCAGGAGAAGGAGGTGAAAAGGGCTGAAAAGTTCTTCAGGGAAGGAGGGTGAAAACAAGAATTATTAAATTAATGCCACCAACAAATTTTTAAAAATAAATAGTAAGTGGACCCTTGACATTCTGGAATGAATAAATTATTTAAGAGAAAATGAGTTAAGACTGAATGTCAGGGTTAAAGGCAAAGGGATAATGGGTGTAGTGAGAGGTGGTCTTGGGCAGAGAAGGCCACCGTGTCGGTTCTGGTATGGTGATGGTTCTGGTGTGTGTGTCCTACCACGCCATGCACTGATGGCACGTTGAGAGGCAAACACGATTGGGTACATGCACTGTGGCAACCTTGTCCATTCCTTACAATAGCTTGTCTCCAGATTCCTGAGTACTTTACCATTTTCTGGAACAACAACAACAAAAAGTGTGGTTTGCTATTTTACTTTAAGATGCCAAAGATTGTCTAAGACTTTGCAGTGTCTCCTTTAAGACTTTCAAAATATTAAGATTCAAAGTTATGAAAAAGTTTGGCACATTCAAAGTTTCACTCTACATGTGGAAAAAATGGAATTCCGAGGCCTTTTGAATATGCTCTACATGCAGCTGCACACGCCGTGGACTTGTTCTGTTTCACAATACGAAATCCTCAGTTGTTTTCTAAAGTAATTCAGAATAAAAACACATTCACAACCTGTAGGCCGGCACAGCATACCTGAGTGAGAATGTTTAACCCCATCTAAAACAGTAACTTAAACCTTTATCAACATCCAAAAGAAAAAGTAAGACAAAAATATAAGACTTGTAAGACAGCTATGGGTTGAGATAGGTTTTCAAGTCCTGGTGTCTCATATTTAATATGTCTTCACCTAAATTAAAAAAACAACAACAACAACAACAATAACAATAACGACAAAAAACTCAAGTTCATGAAAAATCAGGGAAAACTTAATCTGTCTCACACTTTACGAAACAATTAAGACCATTCTGCTGATGTAATTGTGGAGCCACAAATGCATGCGGGCTCTTTAAGAACTTTTTGTTGGGGGAGGGGGGGTGAAATGTCAGAGTATTTTAATTCAGCAAACAAACACTCCTCAGTTGGCACTGACGGCCTCCGGGGCTTCGTTCTCACTGCTATAGTCTGATTTGGGATCGTCCTCATAGTCGTCGTACATTTCCATCTCATCCTCGCCATTAATCATTTCGTTCCCAGCGAGGCTTCCGCCATCTGTCTTCATGCCATACGTGCTCTGGATGACTGGGAGGCTGGGCTCTGGGCTGGCCGAGGTGCTAGAGCAGTCAGATGTCATCTGAGGCGATGGTGTGGCCGTTGCCATGGTAATAGCACCAGGATACACAACACCTGTTCCTGTGGTGATTGGAATCTGAGGCTGTTGCCTGTGTAGACAGGTTCAAAAAACAAAATCAAATAAAGGGGAGTATTTCCATGTAATCTCTATGTATGTTCCTCCACTTGACACTGGACTTCGTCCCCCACACTTTCCAAAGGGATCCCTCTTTAACATCCTAAGCAAGTGACAAAAGTTTCCTTTGGAGGAACCTTGGCACACTCCCTGATACTACAGTTGGGGATCAAAATAATATAATGGAGTGATTTACCAATGGTTTTGCAACCTAAAGGCAGAGTTCTTTTGACTTGGCAAATATGGCAAATCTTGGATAACACTTGGCATTAGGACCAACTATAGTTAACAGCATAAAGTTACATGTGAGATCTATTTTTGAATGCTCCAAGAGCATATATTAAACACACCAGTGGCATGAGACATATGCTAATGACACTATAGGTACATTGGTGTCATTATCATCTTGGCTTGAGAACTGTACAAATGAAAAAATCAAGATGAGAAGTTCTGACAGTATGTCCCAAAGAGTCAGAATTAGCAAAGCATTTATTTGGTGTCTATGCAAATGTCTACTTATAGACTGATCTGAACTTGTGGGGTGGGTGCCTTCTCCAACAATCATCTTGGATGTCTACACCTGAGGCCTTGGGCTATGGATGGGGCTGGAGGAGTTAGGAGTGGAGAGCAGTGTGCTCTGCCACTTACTGAGTAACACACACCAGCATGCTGCCTCATCCTAAATCCTAGAGGTGCCAAGGCCTGGCCACGCCAGACCATTTCTTCATAATGTGAGCCTAGCAGAGCCTTTTTTTTTTTTTTTTTTTTTTTTTTTTGGCGGTACTGGGGATTGAACTCAGAGGCATTCTACCTCCGAGCTACACCCCCAGCCCTATTTTTTATTCTTTATTTTGAAACAGGGTCTCACTAAGTTGCGGAGTGCCTCACTAGGTAGCTGAGGCTGGCCGCGAACCCGGATCCTCCGGTTTCAGCCTCCCAAATGCTTAGCAGACCCTTTTGAAGGTCAGTCTCTGCCTCTGTAAGGAGACATGGCTGCTCTCTCAATTTCACTTGAACACTAAAACTGGCACACAGTACTAAGGATCTGCTTAACACAAACACTATGCCTTGAAAAAATATTTTCAAAGATATAATATTTATCAAGTGGTTCTCAATCTTTATGGACAGTGAATTACAACTGAAATTCATCTCAAAGTGTCTTGCAATTACCCTTTCTGGGGTGCAGTTTCCATTCATTTATAAGAGTTGGGGTCATGGAAGTTCTGGAAGGTCCCTCCACCTTTTTGTGCTCATGGCTTCAGATCAATTATGATTTGGAGAATTCTAATTGACCCAAAACATTATCATTGAAACTTTCTAACCACCTCACTCTTCCAGAAAGATACCCAAATCTGTGAAGAAGGAGCTTCGTTACCAGCTCTTCTGTGACATGCCCAGAATGCGAATGTCTTCCTCTCAAGGACAGCTGCCTTGCAGCCTGGTGAAGATGGAGAGAGGATGGCGATAGGCTGGAGACTGTGAGATGTCTGCTCAGGCTGCCATCAAAAACCTTTCACCATGAGGCAAAATCTTGCCTCCCTTACCTTTCACTCTGTGTGTGTGTGTGTGTGTGTGTGTGTGTGTGTATGTGTGATATTATTTCTATTTAATAGAGAAAAAAATAAGTCCTTGCTTCATGTCCTGTGTTCAATACCAACAAAGCCAGAATTTAAACCCAGGTTGTCACCTGATTTTAATTCTATCATTCTTTATAGAGATTCAATATACAGACATACTAAGCTTGCTATATTTTCTACAAGTTTCTGTCTTCTGTAGAGCCTGTCAGCACCCAGCTGACACTAAGTGCCTGATATTGATCTTACTTTTATGATTCACTTGTTGAGTTTGGTTGCCTGAAGGAAGCAGATTATAGGAGAATCTAAATTGGTGTATAGAAACATCTTATAAAATATTGTTTTCCCTCTCATTGGATTGAATTTTAAAAACAATATACTTCTCCCTTCCTAAGTTTTGGGTAAGTTAACACAAATTAAGTTTTATGCTAACTTGCCCAAGGCAGTGACTACCTAACTGAATTTGTAATTGAGTTTTGATAATTGCAATAGAAATATTTTTGCTTCAATTATATTGCAAGTGTAGAGTGAAAACTTTCACTGCAGTATTAACCCATTTTACATATTTCCTAATTTGGCAAGCTAATCTAAACTCTACAGCCAGCACAAAGTATTACACGGTACATTTTCTTGTCACAAAGGACATTTCTTTTTATAAAGAATAGATGGTAATAGGTGGTACATTTTCTTGTCACAAAGGACATTTCTTTTTATAAAGAATAGATGGTAATTTTTAAAGTATTTTTTGTCAAAATACCTGTATCTACATGTCCAATAAATTACATTTAAATCCAGCTCCTGTTAAGTGCTGGAGACTATACTTAGAGGCTTTCACACTGTCTTGTTTAATCCTCATAACAAGTCTAAGGTTATCATTTCCTCTTTTTCACAGATGAAGTAACCAATTGAGGCTCAGAGAGTTGAAGTCATTTGTGCAGAGCCACACAAATTCCATGGTCAAGAGCTGAAACCTTCCCTATGTCACAAATTCTCTACCACATATCAAAACTGGAATGAGAAAGGTGAACTCACACCATCAGAAAAATGCATAACAATTTGAATTAGAATATAAATCTTCTAAGCTGATCTCCACATATTTAACAGTATTTGGACATTAAGTTGGTAAAGAAATGCTAAGAATAAAAGAATAAGCAAATAAAGCATCTGTACAATTTTCTTTCTGGAATGAGGCACTTATGATACCCAAAAGCCTGCTTCCAGGTGGTGAAGAGATACAGCTGTTAAGCCCCCAGCCATTGCTAAATCTGAAATGGTTGTGGTAAAAATCCAGGGGCCAATCCCTGCCTTCAGGAAACGAGAGAGTCCAGCTCTGATGTTGCTGGTTGTATGCAAATGCTAGAGTGAGGACTTACTGCTCAGGAAGGCTGCTATGGCCAAGCATATGTGGCATAGTGCAAAGAGCTCAGGGTTGGAGTTGGACTTGGGTTCAAATCCTAGCTTCGACTGCAGCTGGCTATGTGAATTGGGCAGGCTGGTTACCATTACCAACATCTACTCTGCTCATCTAAGCATTCTAGTGTTAGATTAATCATACTCAAATGACAGACAGTCAAGGAGATGAAGTAGGAACACAGATGTAAAGCATGACACATGGAAAGTGTGTACTCATTGATAACTTCCTTCTCCTTCCTGTATTGGGTGGTTGGTGTAACCTCTCAGAGAACATGCCTCCCCCGGGCCTGGGAGGACACTAAGGAGATGACAGGGTGATGGGCCTTTGGGAGCCACTTGGAATCAGTGGCAACAAGAGACTGTAAAGCAGTCCTCTGGGTCACTGCCAGGCCTGGGGAGGGCTTCCTCTCTCCTGCAGGGCATATAGAGAAGGGTGTCCAAGGTTGGAATGTGTTGATGCCTTCTGAGAAATGATGCTAAAAAGAAAAAAATCCTGAAAGACTAACATTTGGTTCTGTACCACAGTTTCTACCCTACCTGCCTCCTTTCCCTAGTTCCTGAATGCTTTCCCCATGTCTGAGAGAACCCACTGATTCTTGCCATGTCTTGCTCTGCTTGAAACTCATTTTCTCATGAGACATCGCTCCCCAACAGCCCTCTCAAGAGTTGGCAGTTTTTTTCCATATTTTTCTGCTGATGGGCCTGGTAGTGGGGTAGCTCCCTTCCTAGACCCTCATGACCTCTTCCAAATTACTTTTTATGCCTCATCTTTGAATCACATGTTACTAGATTATGTCACCCACTAACACCCTTACCTGTTTCCTGCACTATTTACAGGTGTTGGTTCCTGACTCTTGGTCGTTCTCTCTGACATTGTTCTGGCCATAGTTCTTCATGGCTTCTCCATCTCCATCTGCATAGTGGTCACTCCACCACCTTTGCTATCTCAATGTCTTGACTTCCACATGCTATAATGATTGGACCGACCTCTTCTCCATCTTAGTTACTGACTCTCTGGTACACAGCAGTCTTTGTCATTTCCAACTGTCATCCCTCATGCTCCTCAATTTTAAACATTCCACTATAGCCACTCATCATATCTTCCTAGTTTTCTTCCTCAATGATTCTCCCACCTACTGTTTCTTGACTCTTCAATGCAGTGTACTCTGCACTGCTTGTGCCCCTCCCTTTGTGCTTCACTGGCCTCTGTGCTCAGCTGGAACTCTGTAGGCATGCTCACCCTCACAGATACTCACTTCTCTCTCACCTGGTAAGCACACTACCATGCTTACTGCTCTTCCGCATTTACAAGCATGAGCTTCAAACTGGCCTCTTGCACTGTCCAGCCATCACACTGCAGTTCCCCTCACCCACTCCTGCTCTCCTAGATGATGCTTTCATGCTTCCTCAACTCTCCTCAAATGTCCAACTTCTTCTCCTGAATCCCCTACTCTAGGCTTCTAATTGCATGGAGAAATTTGAAGCAATTGAAAGAAATGTTTGATAAGCTCCCAATATTCACACTGACTCATGTACTACATCTGAGCCCCCAACCTCTTCCTGCCTTCTTGCATCTTGAGTCAATTGACAACCTGATATAAGGCTAACCCTTCTGCTTGTCCAATGAAACTATCTGTTCTTCACTAAGGATATTTCTCTAGCAATTAATTGTCTCTCTTATTTGCATCTTCAAGTTTCCCTCTCTCCTGGATCATTTGGGAACACACCCCAAATAGGCTAGGCTTACTCCTACAAAAAAATAACAAAAACTCTCTTGGCTCACATCCCCCTCCACCTGACACTCCACTTCTCTGGTCGTCTTAAGCAAGAGTCTTTGAAAGGCTACCTCCCTCCATTTCTTCTTCTTGATTCTTCCTTTAATCCACCTCAATCATTCTCAACATGATACTGAAACACCACTGATGATCAGACCAGCAATGATCTCCATGCTGTTAAATCCCAAAGCTGATTCTTGATCCTGATGTCTTCCTTGACCTAACCCTCTTAACCTTATTTCATATTTATTATTCATCTAGTGACTGATTGTCTGACATCTGCCACTAGAATGTAAGCTTCATCAGGACAGAAATTTTCACTGACATAGCTTAGAGCCTAAGTAATGCCTGAGACATAGGAGGCACAAAATAAATATTTGCTGAATACATAAAATGAATCAATGAAAGAGTGAATGAGAGGAAAAACAAAAGGAAAACCTAGGTAACCTCTTCTAAGGAAGCAAAGGTGTATGGGAGAGAAGATGGTAGACAAAGGATATGAATATAACCATCTTTAGAGGCTTGAATGATTATCTAAACAAGGGAAAGATTTGATCTAGGAGAGATAACAGAAGAGGACTAGAACCAACCTGCAAAGGAGCAGAGAGGCAGATCATGGCTCACTTAGGAGAAAAGAACTTTCTGGCATTAGGAGATGCCCACATAGAAGCTAGCTCCCATGGGAGGTGGAGAGTGCTCCAGCCCTAGAAAGGATGTGCACACTGGCTGGGAGTGTGAAGTATGCAATGTCTGAGGCCCCATTGTTGTTACAACCAATTCTGTAGATATGACATCATAAGTTAACTAACTGGGATATTCATCTTGTTATCTTATTATCATTATCAGCATAAAAGAGACTAAAACAATTAAGTGAATCTGGCTTATTGCATTTGAAGAAGCCTGACTTTCAAGGGCTTCCAAAATATTGTTCTACCCTATTTTACATTTTCTCTACTGCCAGGGAAAATTCCTAAGCTGGCCTTCTTCATTCTAAAGAATCCACATTTACCCACACATTCATGCTCTCCCCTATACTAAAACAGAAATTTACTTTGTGCCTGCCTGACCTGCTCAAACCTCAAGTCCCTTCCTCAAGGTTGCCCTCTGGTTGGTTGGCCCTAATACACAGTCATCTCTTTCCCTCTCAGCTTTATTTGCTCTTGTCTATAACATTAAGAGCAGCACTTCATTATACATTATATACATATACTGTGTGTTTGGGTTTGTGTGTATGTGTATAACAAGCTATTAGTTGCTATCTATTCATGTATGAGTCTAGCTTCTTTAACTGTAATGTTCTTTGAAAGATCATGTGTAGAGATATAATGCCATGTACTATATTAATTTAGTACAGTGCTGGCTACCTAGCTGGTTTTGAATAGCTCCTTACCAATTCACTGGCTAATCGATGAACAAAATGAAAAATCTAGCCAGCAGGCTCAAGCTTTGTCTATCAGGAATTACTTTCTAAAAAGCATTTTTCCTTCCTTAACAGATCAATTTCAAAGTCAAAATTCAAACTCTGCAGATTTCACAAATGGGACTAGATGGCAGGTATTGGGCTTTACGAATAATGAATGTGCACATCAAAACAAAAGTTGTAGATGTTTGTAAAAATGTATACATGTAGCTGATATGAACAGAGATGGCCAATGACCCTCCTTCCCAGGCTAAATATGAGCATAAGCTGGGATTGATAAAGCCTACCATTACTGCATGGTTTCCAAATAATAAGACTATTTATGGTGTGTAATCTAGCTTTGCCAATTGTAAAAGGACTAAGTGTTTATGTTAGCAAAGCCCCCCTTTTGTTTGCTAGCTGTCAGACCCTTGCAGGATCCACAAATGAAGGCAATGAAGTTGTTTTCATGAGAAATTAAAGCTATATGCTACACATCTCTGTGGTTGATATTGCAAGAAGGAATGGAAATAGTGAACATCTTCATACTTTATCTATGAGAGGTTCTAATCTGGCTTCTTTAAAGAGGACGATACTGCAAACACAGTGGCTTGTTTACATAACTCAATTAGACTTGTAATATTCATAGGCTTACTTCAGACCCTTTAGTATTAAGACCCAAATGGAAAAATGTTCAAAGCACTTAGAGCATAAAAAACTAGGAAAATAATTCTAATATAATATAAATGCTTGGAACATAGCACTGTTTTTCTTGAATAATAAATTTATTCTAATTTAGGGCTCACTGTGTTACCAGACACCATTCTAAGCACTTTTCTATAATGTGCTTCTATATTCTATGATGTGTTTCTCTATTCAGTCTTTAGAAGGGACTTATGTTTTTAGCATTATTGTCATTCTCATTCTCTACATGAGGTTCAGAGAGGTGCATTTCATATATAAAAATACAGAAAGTTTAAATAAATTTCCCAAGGGCAAGTGGAAGGTGCAAAGGAATAAAGAGTGACAAGTATCAGTTCCTACAGTAAGGAAGAAACGAATCTAGTATATGAGCCAGAATAGTCTGGCTCCAGAATTGATGCTCTTAATCACTATACTATACAGCCTCTAAACAATTTGTAGGCTCTAATTCAGAGGTATGTGTAATGGTAAAAAGGACATATGTTTCACATCCACATAAGCTTGGTTTAAATCTCAGCCCTACCATTTCCTAGTTGTGTGGCCTTGCACAAATTATTTACCATCTCTGAACATTGTGTTTTTAAACCTTACAATAGGGATAACATTGTCTATCTTGTACATTTGATGTATTTGAAATAATCTGTATAATTCACTCAGCATGGTATAGAGCATACAGTATATATTTGATAATTTACTATTATTATTCCTCAGAAAGTGGTTCCAAATTAAAAATTGCATATTACCTACACAATTCCCTATTAGTTCACAGGGAAATTACTAAATAAGTTGCCAAATAAAAGGAAGTGAATTTGATCACAATTCTTTAGGGAAAGGCATCATTGAAGCTATATAGATCTCAATGATTTTCTTTTCTACAATAATAGTACTCTTATCAGGATTATTGACAAAAATTCTGATACTTAATCTGCCAATGAAAGGGTTAATCCAAGGTAAGAGCTAACTTTATTCCATATTATTGAAAAATTCATTTCATAATAGCTAAGTAAAGAAAAACTAACTCATTAGCTACAGTTGTGTAGTCAGTAAAATGCACAGAAATGTTGAGTAATATGTGCTGTATTATTAGCTTGAAAGTTTTGCATGTCTTTTCAAAATCATCAATAAAAATTGATCTCACCCCATTCCATCAAGAACTCAATAGCAATCTGAATATTTTGTTTGTGCTTCTCCCTGCTTCTCTTGACATAACCTCACATCTAGTGAAGATCAATTTCCAAAGATGAACCTCAGAAAGTTAATAATCTATCAAATATAACTACTGATAAGAAAATATAAATCCATAAGTGGGAATAATACTTGGCTTTAGGCAGTGATTCTTACCAAAACTGGGCAGAGGAAAATGCTCAGTACTGAAGATCAAAGAGTAACATATTCTGATCCTTGCCTATACTTTTGTAGCTCTAGTCTATGATCTAAAATACCCTTCCTTAACTGACTCTCTTATACTGTCAGGAACAGAATGCCCAGTCTCTAAATTTCAGAGCCCCTTTTATACACTATATATCACAACCACATCCCTATTTTTCCTAGTTCTAAGAGCGCTTGCTCAAACAACACACTGTACTCATGACTGCCAGAGTAGAGCCATGAGGCATATTCTGAGGAAACATGGTGAGGACAGTTCCTTTGTTGTTTGGCTTGACAAAGGCCAAACCTGTATTGGATCCTTTTCTTGCCTTCTAGGAGCCACAGGACTGCTTTAAACATTACTTTCTTTATATTTATTTAGAGTATTATATGATTTTCATATTAAAAATACAAAGCACAACACAGACACTCAATAAATGGTAGATGTTACAAAATTATTTTAGTTCTTTATTTTATATGCATTGGTATGTGTAGAGGTATTTTGGTCTAGAGTTATTTTAATGTACCCTTTAGTAAAGGGAATTAAATTAAATAGTATTACAACTCATATTTTCAAATAGGTATCTTGGAACTAAAACAATGCTTTCCATAAACTTTTAGACTATGGCAAAGGAGACCCACTATGTATCACGGAATACATAGGGGACATGACTGTGGAATCCAGCAGGAATCGCAAACACTCTCAAATCTAAACATTTAAGTCTCTGTTCAAAAGAGATTACATACCATCTTGGAGGATACACTAACAGGATTAAAGGATGATGTTTATCATAGTCTTAAATTTTCATTTTATTACCTATTACTATACTATCAAAGCAGCACTATGAATTAATATTTTTCATATGTCCTCTAACGTGATACTTCCATTATATTGCATTGTGCTCTTTGTGGTAAAAGCATTATTTTTTAAAATGTGGACATTATGATACAGAGGAATTTGATAATCCTGTTTTGGAATTTCTCTATTTATTAATACATTTGAATCTTCAATAATAAGGTAGTGTAGGCCTCTGTCTACCTCTAAAAGGTTCTGCCAGAGTCTGAAGAAATTCATTGATTATCTAGTGTGACATAAAATGTAGTTTTACTATGATAGTAAATGCATATTAAATAGAAATGGCAATGCTAGCATTCACCTTTATGGATATTGTGTAAAGCATTATGTAAAGTACTTTTGATAGTAGTGGCTCATTGAATCCTCTCAACAATCGTACAAGCTAGGGGCTATTATTTGTTTCATTTCACATGTGAACAACAGAAGTTTAGAAAAGGCAAATGACTTGCTCAAGTAGGTGGCCTGGTCAGCATTTGACACCCGGTAGTAAAATGCCAATGATCCTGCTCCTCTTCAAGATACTAAGGCCTAGACTACTGTCACTGGCTTGCTGGCTTTGTATCTTATTTACTATTTCAAATTAATTTTATTCTTTCAAACACACACTTTTTGTTCCATGGAGTTACCCTTTGAGCACCCTTAAACACAAATAGCTCTTTATCTCCCCTTTAAGATCTTTCTCTTTTTACCCTTAAGGGAAACTTTCTTATTCCCTATCACAGCCCAGACCCTCCATTCTCCTGCACATTAACAGCAAATGCAGTGTCCTTGTTGCTCCCTCCACTTCTCCCTCTCCAGCCCTTTCCCCAGCGTCTCCCAGCTCTCATTCCAGCTGCTTCAGCGGGTGCCTCCAGAATTGTCCTCTGGTTTCCACTACCCATGCTTCTAGGTCTGGGTGTGCTGGAATCTCCAGGCATCTGCATCCCCACTTATCCTGACTACTGTGGTTAGGAGGGGCCCCTTCTGAATGCAGACAGCCAGTCAGCCAAGTCGAAATTTATACCAGAAATCTATTACCTAATTTTTAAACAAAATGACATGAAATCAGACTTGAAGATATCAAAAACATGTCTAGTTTCTGATTTAAGCAAGAAAATCCACATTGTTACTGCTTTCACCACAGAATAATTTACTGCAACAGGAGTTCTGGATCTCTTGCCAAAAATGAGGTCTTCTAACCAATGTCAAGGCCAATTATCTTGTGGTAGATCCCACAACAAAAGCAGACTATTGTGATTGGAGTCAGAAGCACCACCCAGAGAAGCTGGGAAGCTTCTGGGGATTTCTTCAAGTTCATTTTTATTTTTTTCTCCCTGTGTGTCTGTCTAAATAAACTACCAGAAACTCTGTGTGTGGGCACTGAGGATCTCAGATTAGTGTGGAAGACGATGAAAGGGGTGGCCAGCTGCGAGTGAACTGTTGCAGGTTTGTCTTGAACTGAACAGGAGCCATGTTGCAAGGTTGCACACTTGTGATGGGGCAAGGATTCCCCCTTCAGCAGGTCCCAACTTCCTCCCTTCCCCAGTCTCTTTCTCAAGCACACTGACAGTAGCCATCCTGAGGATTCTTTCTTCCTGGGAAGGGAAAGCCCGGGTGGCTGAATTCAGGAATACTTACCCCACCGTGAAGAACTGCCTCATCTCCTGTCTCCGGGACCTCATTAGTTGCTTATACTCCCCGATCCTGAGCTTTTTGCCATCCACAATGCAGGTGCGTTTCGGCCGGGGTTTGTACTTATAGTTTGGGTATTTCTCTAAGTGAATCTTGCTTAGCCGGGCCTGCTCTTCATAATAAGGTTGTTTCTCCTGGTTGGACATGGATTTCCAGCGAGATCCTAGACATAAAACTAGCTGTAAGTATCCAAGTGATCAGAACAACATATGCCAAGCAATACAACTCGATACCTCCCCACCACTTCATTCACTTTTGCTCTGGGTGGCTCCTGTTGCCACATACCACTCAGCCTCCCAAACAGTCTTTTAGACTATATAAAGCAAAACTACAATTTTGTATATAATGCATTTGCTGTATTATTTTTCTCAATGCTTTAAGGATGGTGATACTATGTTGTTTTAAAATATCTTTGCCACTTAAAGATCTTCTCCTACACCAAGATCTTTCCCCATTTATCTGCCCCCCCTCTCTTTCTCTCTCTCTCTCTCTCTCTCTCTCTCTCTCTCTCTCTCTCTCTCTCTCAAGGGTTAAGCTTAACTCTTGCTAAGCATACTTTTGAGAATGACAGAATTCTCAAGAAAAGCTCACTTGGTCTCAGAAATTCAAACTTCTCCTACACTTCATCCATCGTTAGCAATGCTGACCTTTGATAAGATGTCAGCAGATGTTGATATCCTTTCATATATAAAAATCTCCTGTGCACACTGTCTCCCTTGGCCTAGGGTAATTAGAAACCAACTAAACTGTACTTAAAAAGTTAAAACTTCAGAACCGGAAGGTACTGTTGGAATTATATATACCATTCTCAAGTACTATAAACACGTCCATTCAAAGCTGTACCAATGAAAGTACAAAAATTTTTAATACGGTTTATACAGGAAGAAGAAGAAGTATTCACTTCTCTAATATTGTTTATAAAGAATTATCTAAACACTTGACAAAGAAGGGATGTGTTTTTTTACATGTATCAAATTGCATTTTTGTGTCTCACTGGTGAATAAAGCGGTAACAGCTGCGCAGACTGGATGTTAGCTATTCTTTGGTGGAGATTTTTCATACATAAACAAATGGAAAAGTTGTACAAATATTCTCTGTAGCCAGCAATATGTTGGTCTGCTTTAATAGCACATCCATCCCTGTTCTTCCCTGATTGTTGTGCAAAAGTTGTGTAGAACATATATGCAAATAGGTTTTCTCTGTGTCCTGTGGACTCCTGGCATCTTAAAATTCCGGTTAACACAGGACTCTTGGTGCTCTTGAAATGCTGAGACTTAAAAGTTTACATTTTAATGAATATACTTACTGTATTCTTAATAATTTTTTTCACAGAATGCACACCAATAATACAGATTCTCTACAGCTGCCAAAATGGAAACAGAGAGGGTCTGTGCCCCTCTGAAAGCTCACTCACTCAATATTGCTACTAAGCCCACAGGAAACAAGTATGAAGATCACAAAATTAGATGTCAAATTGTAAGACCAGAGTAGCACTGTTATTTTTTTAGAATGTCTTTTAATTAAAAAATATACATATATAATCTGCCCACGAGGAACATTTTGGTTTGAAGGGTTGTTAAATTTAAAAAAATAACACACCTATGCACAGCTCTGAAACTCCAAAAATAAAGTCCCATTTAACTATAAGGACATTTTGTATCCATCTTGAAATTTGAAAGTCAAAATTTAGAACCTGCACTGTAATGTTTCACCACTATTTGATCTTATGTATGTTTCAAATTTTCTTAGAGGTCACTGCTTCAAAATGTCTCAAAATCAAGTTAAATTATTTATGTAGTGACAAAACATATGTATTTGTATATGTCCAGATCACTGATATTTTTACTCAGGTTAAATATTTATTGCCTTTGAACAAAACATTTAAAAAATTAAAACCACAGTTTCAGTCTCTAATGTTTTTCAGCTTCTTAAACAGCTCCCCTTGAGATTTTGTCACATCATGACAGCTTAAATAGAACAGCGCCTTCTGTGTTTTTTCTTTTCAGAGAGGAAACATGTTGACTGTAATACTGCATGTTGGATAAAATATGTTCAATATGTTGAGCACGATAATTCCAAACTGTATAATCTGCACTAGGCAAGCTTTACACTAATAGAACAAGGCTTGAGTTTAATCTTGAGAAACGGGAGAATCACTCTGGCAATTTCCCACAAAATGGGCCTCTGCCCTGCGGTCTATGTAGTAAACATACTGCTATGAAATTTGAACTAGTCATATCTTATTAAAATAAATGTAGCTTTATTTTACAAGTTTTAAAGTTATCATTAGAGGCACTGTTCTACACTCCATGAATTTCACACCATTTTGGGGTTCACCCTAGTCCTCCATGAATTCTTTCAGTGGCACATATGAACTCAAGAATACTAGAGCCCAAAACTCTCAGGTCTGTGAGTGTTTCCAAGGCTGCATAGCAACTTACCAATTTAAAAAGACTGAAAAAGGAAAGGAGATAATGCTAGCCTCCATAATTCCTGTTCAGCAGTGACCTCTCAAGCGTTGCTAAATTCTCAACATTAACACATTACTATAATCTGTCTCTAAAAGAAGTTTTTAGCCAACTGCTTTGATGGATAATAACTCCTAAACCTAAATGTTGTCTGAGGAGAGGGGGAGATGAAGCTAAAGGCCATTACAGTAGCTGGCTGAGCTTCATCTGACATCTGCCAACAGTACTTTCTAGTTCCACCCCTGCTTTTTATTCAAGCGGCACTCCTGGGGTGAAAGGTCAGCATCTGCCGTGCAGGACATACTCACCTAAGATTTTGCTAATGTTGGAGTTGTGCATGTCTGGGAAGGCCTGAAGGATTTTCCTCCTCTCATCCTTCGCCCAAACCATGAATGCATTCATTGGTCTCTTGATGTGTGGCTCACTGCTGGCACGTCCTCGGGCATCCCTGTAGACTCGTGCTTCAGCCACAGTGGCGCCTCCTGTTGGCCAACAATAATACTGCTGTAGTTTAGCTGCAGAGCCATTCATTGCTTTACTTCCTGTAATGTCAGGGCAGGAGGAACAAGATGGGAACAAAGCGTTATTATTGAGATAATGTAACCAATTGCCACCTTGTTCCACTGCTTTCCCTAGGTTCCTCTCTCCATGTCTAAAGGACTTCTCAGAAGCAGAAGACATTCCCAGATGACAATTCTACAGGCTCTCAGAAGGAGACACTGGGGAATTAATTTTGCATGTTTTTATACAGTGACTCCATTGACTATACTCATCCATAGTTGATGATAAAGTAATGACTGACATTATTTCTTGGTAAACTTTTCTTCTTGGTCCCTTCCTTCAAGAACAGGCTCTTACTTGTCATTTTAGATTCATTTGCCCTAAATCACAGCCACTTCAAACTATAGGTTTCTCCCAAACAAAATTCTTTTTCACAGCAATATATCTGGGCCAGTCCTCCCTCTCTCACATCCTAGATGACCCTTCTTTTACTCTTTGATGCCAAGTCCCACTTATCTTTCAAGTCCTACTCAAATGCTGGCATGTTTCATGAATGAATTCAATAAAAATGTTAACCAAACAATCACTATGAGCTAGGCTTTACATCTCGTGCTAAAAACACAAAGGTGTATAAAGCAGCTCTTGCTTTCATGGAGATCATAGTTCCGAGGGGAGACAGGCAACTATAACAAAGGGTGTGGTAAATGCTGCAATGCTGAGGTTAACAGGGCACCAAGAGCCCCAGGCTTCCTAGGAGATGCCATGTCCCTGCAGTCTCAGGATAGATGGGAATCAATAGGTGAGGAGAGAAGGGAGTGAAGATAGCTGAGAACAGGCTGTAAGAATAGCATTTGCAATGATGCTCTTCAGGCAGCCTGCATTCTTCTTGCTTTTGGGCTCCATGTACTGAAGTAATTATTGTTTATGTGACTGTCCCCTCTCTGATCTTGCTCTTCTATGCTCAGGTGTATGAGATATCTGAAGTTAGAGGTTATCTTGCAGTTGTCCTTATATACCCAGGATTCCCTACATAACAGATGACAGATATTTGGTTTTCAACTCATGTGCAAGAGTAGTGGGCCTAAAGGTGTTCATTTCAAGGGTACTAATATATTTTTCTGGTGTTTAAAGAAATTTCTTTAGCACCTATGAAATGATGTCTAAATATCTGATATCGTTTCTGAAGAGCTGACTCTAGTCACTCTAGTCAAGTAGACTGAAAGCTTCTTGAGGCTAGAGCAGGGTGGGTCTTGCTCACTCCTGTATTCCTTGCATCTGGTAAAGCATCTGGCACACAGAATTTCAATTAGTAAGATTTACTGAATGAATGTATGGAAGCTCTTGCTTGTTTTCATGTCCCCCTCCAAGTGTGACACATTAATGCATGCTTTTCCAGGTGGCAACTACTGACTATTACACTATAAATTGAGAGCTTCTACCGTGAAGTGTGAAGTGGTTGGACTGATGGCCAATGCTTCTACTACATAAACAGGAAAGGTTACCCTCAAAAGTTTAGAAGCAAAATACATATTATTTTCTGGACAGAGTAAATACTTTCTGCTCAGTGAGTTATACAGAAACAACCTGACCCAATCAATCTCTGGCCCTTCTATTATATTTCCAGATACCTTGGTTAAGTAGAAATTGGTTGGTGTCAAAGCTAGCAATAAATTAGAACATTAAAGCAAACTATTGTTTGGCAAATATGCTCATCATTTATTGGAAACAAAAGACAGGATAAAAGGATAGAATTGGCTAAAATTGTGATTTTTTTTTTCTAAACATGAACAAGGGCAGAAAGGCTACTTTTTGAAGATCATGCAAAAAATAACACTTTATATACAGCCCTTCTTTTAGGCCTACTAGACAGAATGATGCCTTACATGAAAAGTCTCCGATCCCAAGATGCATAACTAATATGCTACCTTTTTGCCACCATACCCACAGTACATTAATTTCATTTAAAATGCACTGACCATAGAGGATAAATTGATTTCACTTTATATGGGTTTGACAGCCATGTTTATTGTGCAGTGAAATGTAGTGTAGCTTCCAGCTGACAATATCCATCAACACAGGGCAATATGCTGACTGCTGGGCCAGATGAAGGCATACATTACTCTGGAAGTGAAATACTCATTCAGATACGACAGTGTCTTCTCTTGAGGATCACCATGGTAATTTATGATGCCCTCAGTGCCATTACTTTACAACTGACATGGATTCAGCAATTTATATACTGGCATGCATACACATAAAAGGAGACAGGTTTGTGGAGAATGTCAGATGCAAAAACATTTCAATATTATTCTAAGTTAACTACTATGCCACAGGTGATTAACACTTGAGATCTGTTTTTGCTGTTGTAGCTTTCTCTCTAGCAAAACCAACTAGTCAGCCTCTATTTATTTCTTAATTTAATATATGTATTTCATTGTGAGTAAGAAGTTTTAATCTGTTACAGACTGATATAAATCATGGTAAAATCTCAGACTTTGGATATAGTGCAGAGAAACATTCTATATCCACACTATTGATTCTCCTAGATACATGTCCAGTTTCTTTCCCTCTCATGCTATACCCCAGACTTAGCATATCCTTATAACTCTCTTTTGTTTTACTAAATTCTACGCTTTACCACAGAACAGAGCTCAGGCCTATCATTTACCAACTGATCTGCAATGACCCCACAAAGCACATATTATCTGCACAACACTGAATTAATTACACAGAAGACCTGTAGACTTCACAAGAAATGCTTCCAGAAATGAGAAGTTCAAGCACAGTGCATAGTATAAAAATGTGAAGTAAAAAGGGGAAAATAGAAAATACTTTAGGGAATATGTACATCATGTGTATATCTTTTTATTCCTTGTTACTTCTTCTTCCTTCCAGAAGGAGTGAACTGAAAAACGAATGGGGACATCCTAACCTAAACTGGAAGTCTTTTATTAGACAGACCAAGATTTGAGAAGAAGAAACTAAAGTACCCAAGGAAACCAAAGTTTGAAACCACTTTTGAATTGGACCTGATACCTGATCAGACAACAACTGTAGTAGTGACTTTTTTTTTTTTTTCTTTTTTGCGGTACTGGGGATTGAACTCAGGGGCATTCTACCTCCAAGCTATACCCCCAGCCTTATTTTTTATTCTTTATTTTGAAACCGAGTCTCACTAAGTTGCGGAGTGCCTCACTAGGTAGCTGAGGCTGGCCTGGAACCCAGATCCTCCGGTTTCAGCCTCCCGAATGCTGGGATTACAAGTGTGTACCACCACACCCGGCTAGTAGTGACTTTTAATGTGGCACAAATTTGCAGTGTCTAAGTCCATTTGCAAAATCTTAACTTGGACAAATATTTTTTCCTGTATTTCCTCCTGCCACTCCTATTTTTCTGTTCCTTTTTCTCCTATCTTCCAAACACATGGCACTCTAAGACTACCTTATAATCGATTATGAACAATGTCCAGGATGTCACATTCCTAAACTAGACAGTCAATGAAAAACAACAACAAAACTACTTTGCATATGAAAACTGGCCTGTCATTCAAGCCTTAATAACTTCCACAGTCATCCTGAAAAGGGGCTCTATCCCCTTTCTCGGACTTATAATACCCAAGGAGTTAGCACTTATTGTATTCAGGAAATACAATATTGCAAACCAAGATGGCCCATAAGACGTGTTGAGGGTTTCTTCTATTCTGTCTTCTTGCAGTGACTATATACAACTTGTACGGAATGTATGGAAGTATTCAGATGAGCACTATGCAGAAAGATGCTTCTCAACAAACAGTTCTTGAAACGAATCTTTTGATAGAAAGCATCTCTCAATATTTCCTTTTCACTGAAAAATGACAACTCATCTATTATTTGAACTTATAATCTAGGTTTGAGTTAAACAGAGTAAGAATTTTAAGAAAGTATGAGAGGTCACAAAGTCAATAGAACATTTAGAAAGTGTCCCTAAACTTTGCTTCATGAAACAAAATAGTTGGAAAATTATTGCAGCAGTAAAATTCATGACTGTATATGTGTGGATAATTCAGAAATTTTAAAAGTGTAAATTACACATTTTGAAAGCTCCTTTAAACAAGTAAATTCTATAGCATGCTATAAATTGTTTTCAAAGGGTATGCTATTAATCTGTGTATCTGGAGACCAACACTTACTTTCTGTTATAATTAACTTCAAAAATCTAAACATTGTTTGATTTCAAATGGCTTCCTTCATTTTTTTTTTTTTTTTTGCGGTACTAGGGATTGAACTCAGGGGCATTCTACCTCTGAGCTATACCCCCAGCCCTATTTTTTATTCTTTATTTTGAAACCGGGTCTCACTAAGTTGCGGAGTGCCTCACTAGGTAGCTGAGGCTACCGCGAACCCGGATCCTCCGGTCTCAGCCTCCCGAATGCTGGGATTACAAGCGTGCGCCACCACGCCCGGCTCTTCCTTCATTTTTGAAACACCAAATGTAAAAAAGTATTTCTTTCTTAAATAGCCAATACTCTGTCAGAATACAGAACTGAATTGTCCTAGGAAATGGCTAACTGTTATATGAGGGGTTTCTTTTCCTTTTAATAGCAGAGGAACCACTTGCAGAAAGCAGTTAGAAGAAGCCTAGATCCATAGTTGTGTACCAGGGACTACTTGCTGCCCCGAGTCTTTAACAACCCGTGCCAGCAGCCCCCAGTGTCAGTTACTGAGGTCAGGAGGTCAACAGCACCACACTAAGCACCAAGGGAAAGCACAGGCACTGTACCCCAAACTTCCTGCTCTGCACAACTTCCCCTAGAGGTCCATATTGGCTAAGGGATCCTTCATCTCCTAAGTCATAGTTTGTATAAATGTAAACTTTCAACTAAACAAAGAAAGATAGTTAATCTACAAGGGGAAAATAGAAATTTTGAAGACAAAGACCTCCTTAGGAAGCTGTAATTTGAATGATTTAAAGGAGACAGAAAACTGAGTTTTTCCAGGTGGGCTGGAAAGAAGTCCAGTTTCATCTTACAGCCTATGGCAATGGTCCTGCACTAATCCCAGAAAGGCCCCTTCCTGGGCGCATTCCAAGGGCTATCTGAATGAATGAGTGTTGGGTATGAGTTTGTTCATATATACAGTTTTCTCTGAGGAGGAACTCTGGCTAATTCCATAATGTGCCTACTAATCACTCATGTATGCATTAATTCAGCAAATACTTCTGAAAAAAATCCAGATGTACCTAGCATTGTAATGGGGTATTCAAGTTAAATAATACATGTACTTTTTTTTTTTTTTTTTTTTTTTTTTTGTGGTACTGGGGATTGAACTCAGGGGCATTCTAACTCCGAGCTACACCTCCAGCCCTATTTTTTATTCTTTATTTTGAAACAGGGTCTCACTAAGTTGCAGAGTGCCTCACTAGGTAACTGAGGCTGGCCTCGAACCTGGATCTTCCAGTCTCAGCTGCTGGGATTACAAGCATGCACCACCATGCCTGGCTTGTACTTTGTTTTTAAGGAAGGTTTTCCAGTGAAGGAAAGATGCATAAATGAAAAATTACAAAACAGTGCTAACAAAGGTAATTTAAAAATACTAAGAAAGCAGAGAAGAGAAGCTATTAACATTTTTGGGGTAGACAGAGATGAATATTAGGGAGACATCAGAGAAAAAATGGTGCTTGGGCAGCATCTTAAAGGAAGAGCAAGAATTCACTAGCAGATACAAGTATGAAAGTATTCTGGGCTAGGGAACCAGTGTGAATAAAGCACAGAGGTATAACAAAAGTATGATAGGTTTAGGGGAATAAAAAGAAGCTGGCAATGGCTTAGGCTTATGAAAAAATAGAGAAGCACTAAGAGATGAAATTAGAAAAGTAAATAGAGGCCAGATTGCTAAGCACCTTGAATGCCAACCTAAGTCTCTAAGGATTTAAGCAGGGGAGTAACATGAACAAATATACTAGAAGTGATCAAAATGGAAAGTAAATGAGAAATTATCAGTGAATAGTCTCAGTGATTACTAGTGAATTGATAACAAAGAATAGAGAAAAATAAGGTGACTAAATGCCTCCTAAGAGGCCTATTGAGACTTAACATTTTGTCAGACAGAATGAATGTGATATATGAAAAATATTGGCACAAAAAAAATCCTAGGATTCAGTTCTGGTAATGGCAGAATAGCTCCTATTAGATCAAATATCCAATGGATAATAATTTAACACTCTTGGAAAATTATACAACAATCATATGAAGATACCTGAGAGTTACCAAAATTAAGTAAAAATTAGAAAGGAGGGAATTCACTAAATGGAGTCCTGTTTTGATAGCTTCTCTCATGAAGACACTCCCCAGTCTCCATAGCAGGGAATAGTGAGAATGCAAAGTGTCTCTTTTGCTCAACATGTCAGAAGACAGAATTTCAAGCTTCCATGTGGCTCACTCCTGAACTTCACATGTATAGGGAAGACTCAAATGAGCCTAGTGGAAAACAGTACATCTGAAAAATCAGAGCAGATATTTCAGTTGGTGACCATAGCAAGGGAAAAAGAATTTGGATTTGAGTTCCATCAAGTTAGAGAGGATTTATAAATGCTTTGGGCTTTGCACTGAAACCCCAGAGGGACAATTCTTTTAGAGATAAATTATATATGCCAAGACTAAGGTTTCAACCTAGAACTAAAAGCAAAATTGAAATAGACTCTCCCTAACAGTGCAAAACTAAATCTTGATTACTTCAATGTGATCAGTACATAATTTAACTGTGTCCTGACACAAAATTAACATTTTAAAAGGAAGATAACAGAGTTTAGAATCTAGGTAAATAATAATATATAACATACAACATATTGTAAAAAAAAAATTATTAGTTGTACAAACAACCAAGAAATTGTGACCCAGAAACCAAAAGCAAAAACCTGGCTAAAAATTACCTGAATTTGGCAAGAGATATCAACCTACAGGTTCAAAACATCCAGAGAAATGTACAAAAACTAAATACAAAACACACACACACACGTCAAGAAACTAGCTAAACTACTGAAAACCAAGACAAAGAAAAACTTCCAGAGAAATGCACACATCACATAAAGAGGACTAGGAATACAAATGCTGGCTGATTATTCATTAGAAACAATGCAGGCTATAAAGTATGGAACATCTTTAGAGACTGAAAAAAAAAATCTAATCCAGAGTTTTATCCGGTGAACTTGTGCTTCAAAAGTGAATGCGAATGGTATATTATTCAAACATAGGAAAGAATGAAATCCTGTCATTTGCAGCAAAATAGATGGAACTGGGGGACACTATGTTAAGTAAAATAAGCTAGACACAGAAAGACAAGTACAAATATTCCTGTTCTCTCTCATATGTGGAAACTAAAATGTGTCCAACTGAAAGTAGAATAGTAATTGACTACTAGGGACTGAGAATGGTGTCAAGAGATAGGGGTGGGGGCCCACAGTGGGAAAAGGGTGGTTGGATATGATCAGTGCAGACTGTATGCATGTATAGGAATATCACACTGAATGTCACTGATATGTGCAATTAATATGTTAATAAAATATATAAAGATAAAAGGTAAAACATAGTTATTACAGAATACCCAGGAAATATCAAAAAGCAAAGAATAAAGTAAAAATTGCTCAGAGGATTCCCCCCAACAGAAAATGAATGCAAAATATACTCTCAAGTAAATAAAATATAAAAGATAAAGTTAACAGTAGACCCATAGCAAAAGAGATTTTCAAATTACTCAAGATAAAGATAATACCCAACAACAACAATAACAAAACATATAGGAAGAAAGAACACCCAAAATGGTATATAACTTTTTTTTCTATATTTCACTAATAAACAAATTATTTATTGTTCCAGAAGACAAGTGAGTATTTAGCTGAGCATAGTGGCACATGCCTATAATCTCAGTATGTGGGAGACTGAAATAGGAGGTTCTCAGGTATGAGAACAGCCTCAGATTCTTAGCAGCCTAGTGAGACCCTGTTTCCAAACAAAAAATAAAAAGGGCTGGGGGAGTATCTTGGAGGTAGAATACCCCTGAGTTCAATATCTAGTAGCTCCTCCCACAACACATACACAAAACAAGGGATTATTTAAAATAAAACAATGTATTGTGGGATTTTTCAACCAATGTAGAGGTAAAATATGGCACAATTACCATATTAGCTCAGAAGACAAAGATAGTACATGGAATTAAATTGTTAAACACTTTTATTTTATGTACAGTGGTATATTTTTAACTGTGAGAATACTCAAAGATGCACAGTGAATCCTTAGAAAAAACATTTTCAAAGATACAAAGAAAAGTTAGTAGAGTAATTCAAATGAAAGACTTCAAAAGGATTCAATTAGCCCAAAGGAAGGCAGTAATGCAGAAACAAGATAAAAGAGTAAGGGGATAGAAAACAAATTGCAAATTATAAGAACTAAGTTCATCAAATTCAATAATTATATTAAATAGAAGTGAATTAAATCAATTTAAAGTCAGAGATTTTCAGAATAGATAAGCAATAAAAAATAAATAAATAAAAAACAGACATAATAAAGACCATTTTAAAAGCCAAGGGTTAGTAATATGAAAAGATCAATAAAATCGACAAAACCATTCTAAGTTTGACAGAGAGAAAACAAAAATATCAATATTTGGACTGAAAGAGGGAATTTCACCATAGATACTACTCACATTAAAAGGATAATAAAGAATATTATGAATACTTAATTCCAATAAATTTGACAACTTAGATGAACAAATTCCTTAAAAATACAAACAAAATTTACTCAAAAAACAGAAGACATGAATACTCTGGAAGCTAAAAGACAGACTGAATTTGTAACCAAGAACCTTCCCACCAAGAAAATTCCAGTCCGAAATGGTTTTACTGGTAAATTTCATATATTTATGGAAAATAAAATCTTGCACAAATGCAGAAAGTAAAGGAAGAAGGAACACTTCCCAATTAATAGCATGAGTCAGCATGCCCTGACAGAAATTTGAACATAAAAACAAAGGTTCTTAATAAAATATCAGCAAACTGAATCCCTTAATATGTAATACTATGACCAAATAAGAGTTATCTCAGGAATGTAAACTGAGGAGTCTTTATTTGTTTTTGTTTTTGTGGTACTGGGGTGCCTTTGAGCTATATACTCCCAGCTCTATTTTATTTTTTTATTTTGAAACAGGGTCTCACTAAATTGTGGATGGCATCACTGAGTTGCTGAGGCTGGCTGAGAACCTGTGATCCTCCTGTTTCAGCTCCCCAAGTACTGGGATTACAAGCATGCACCACTATGCCCTGCTAAACTGAGTTTAAATGTTAAAAATCAGGCAATACAATTCACTATGTTAACAGAACAAAGGGGAAAAAACATTGTGATCACAATAAATTTAGATCATGGTTTTGACACAATTCAATACTCTTTCATGATAAATATGCTCATGAAACTAGTAATAGAAGAGAACTTTCTCTTTCTGTTGAAGGGTATCTAAGAAAAACTTACAGCTAGCAGCATACTTAATAGTGGATTTCTGAATGATCTCTCCAAGGATGAAGAACAAGGCAAAGATCTTCACTTTTCACTGTTGCTATTCAACAATTTACAAAAAAAAGTATAAAAATTGGGAGAATATATAATATTATCTATTTGTAGGAAACCCTAAGGAATCTATAAAATAATTGCTAGAATAAATGAATTTAACAATGTTGCAATATAAAATAAAAATATAGAAATCAATGCAATTTCTATAAACTAATATCAAATTATTAAAATATTTTTAAATTTACATTTATAATAATATTATTAAATAAAATACATAGGACTAAATTTAACCAAAAGAAAGTGTTTAAGATATCTACACTGAAAAAAGTACAACATCGGTGACCTAAGAAAGACAAATAAATGGAGGAACATACCATGTTAATGAATCAGAATATTGTTAAGGCACCAGTTTTTACTGGATTTATTTATAGATTCAACCCAATCTCAATAAAAATTCCCCAAAGACTTTTTTTTGGTAGAAACTGACAAGTTAATTTTAAAATTATACATACATGTGTATATATATATACATATATATATGTGCGTGTGTGTATGTGATATAAATACATATATATAATTAATATTAATTTGAGATGAATTAGGATCATGACTTAAAACTAAAAGCAAAAACTATCAATATTTCCTCAAGAAATGTAGAGGACAATATTTTCGAGTGACTCTGGAGTAAAAAGATTCTTAGATATGGTATATAAAGCACTGGATTTATAAGAAAAAAATGATAAACCAAGCTGTTTCAAAATTAAAACTCCATTCATTAAAAGTCATTGTTAAGGACATGAAATGTCAAAGAATAGACCAGGAGAAAAATCATCCACAATACACATATCTGACAAAGAGTTTCCATCTAGAATATATAAAGAACTTCTACAAAAAATAAAAAATTTAATTTTAAAATGAACAAAAGACATGAACAAACCCTTTACAAAGGAAAATAAAGCCAATGAAAAGTATTTCATATCATTAATCACTGGAAAATGAAATTAAAACCAAAATGAGATTGCATTCCACATGCAGTAGAATGGCTTGAATACCAAATGTGTCAAAGATAGGGAGTAAGTGGAAATCTAATATATTGGTGGTAGAAATGTTAGTAAAATATACATTTACCTATGATCTGGCAATTTCACTCCTAGATACTTACCCAAAACAAATGTAAACTTCTATCCAGAAGTAGACTGATATAAAGAATATCACAGTAATTTTATTAATAATAGTAAAAAATTGGAAATTACTGGAAAATGGACAAATTGTGATCCATCACTATTATGAAATAATACTCAAAGGAAAACAAAAGAGCAAAAATAAAAAAGAAAAACAATCAACCAATCAAAAACAAGCAAAATTTATATTTTCCTGAATGGTTTATTTCTGTGTGAATTTGAGAAATACATGGCATTTTCAGGCCATTGTGAACTCAAAGATGGTCTCATTTACCAAAAAGAATTTATTAGGAAGTGCAAAAAAGCTATAATTGCTGACTTATGAATTAAAAAGAACATGAAGATCACTATTAGGTTGTCTGACCAAACTACTGACAATCACAGTATTGTCATCTTTCATCTTTCAACAGAATGGTTGATTTTTTTCTTCTATGGAATTTTGGAAAGAGTTACATGATACATCTGATAGTTCCATATTTGGGTTAATAGAGAAAATTATGAATACATTAGAAATAAAAATATAGAAGATGAAGGAATTTTAGAAAGATATGAAAAATTGGGAGAGTATTAAAATTACATTAGATTTATCCATCATGTTTATTCCACCAAATCAACCTTAATATGTTAGAGGGCTAACTCACTGCGTTATAGCAATGTTTGATAGCCGGCTATTATTATGGAAGATCTTTGCTAACTTCTTCCTGCTTACTGCCAGAATGTTAACTTCTTTTCATTATAAGAAAGCTGCTCAAAACTCAAATTTGATTTCTTCTTATTAAAAAAAAAAAAAGAAAAGGAAAAGATTTGTCTATCATAGTGATTTACCTGGCAGGAAAAATACATTCCATGGCTGAGAAAGAGCCTTAATTATTTGGGAAGTGATGTGTACATCACATCTGAGAAAAAGATCACCACGAGAGTATGGTTTCCTCCTTACATCTTTTATAAAATATCAGCTAGATAGGTTAGTGAAGACATGATTGGTAGAATGCCTTGAGAAAGACAAATACCAAATATGAACTCATAGTTCTTCTGAGCTTAGACACTGATGAAAAAATAGGAACCAATGTTTCAGAAAGGAACAAAAGATGAACTGCCTGTGGTATTTTGACTAAGGTGTTATTTCTTCATTTGTCCAATGTGAGGGAAGACCATAGGTAATTTTCTCTTCCCTATTATCCTAAGGAGTGTGTGTGTGTGTGTGTGTGTGTGTGTGTGTGTGTGTGTGTATTGTGTGTTTTACTGGGGATTGAACCCAGTGGTGCTCTACCTCTGAGCTACACTCCCAGATCCATTTTAATTTTTATTTTGAAATAGGATCTCATTAAGTTCCGGAGGGCCTCATCAAGTTGCTAAAGCTGGCCATCAACCTGTGATCCTCCTGTCTCAATCTCCCAAGGTGTGGATCACTGCACCCAACTTCCTAAGGTTCTTAAGCCCCACCCAAAACAGATATTCAATTTACTTCAACTGTTGAACTTATATACATTAAGAAAATCACTGGATAAGCTATAAAGATAGATAGTGACATATAGATAAAAAAATTCATTGGGCCATTTGGAAACAAACATTTTACTAATCAGAATACCAAAGTATTTCTTTCAAGAGCATTTTCCCTTTATAATAGACTAGGCCAGAGGTCAGTTTCTAGGATAGGAACACCAGGTGTGCTAAGTAATTTTGCATAAAACAATGTTTACAAAGTGCTTTCACCAAATACATGATCTCAATCCTCCTTACAATCCTTTGTCATGGGTAGGAAGTTCATTTTACAAATGAGGAAACTGAGGCTTAGTGACATTATGTGACTGTCCCCTGAAGCAACTAGTTGTTAGTATATTAATAAGTAGCAGAGCCAGATCTAAAATTTAGGTCTTCTGGCTTTCAGTCTAATGTACTTCCTCCATGTCAAAGCTACCCCGCTCACTATTCAGTGATCTGAAATAACTGGATTTCAAAGGCCACCATTCCTTGGCTGGAATATAACTTTCCCCCCTAAGGATGCCACTTCCTTGCACAGCTAAGCACATTAGAGGAGCCCATTACCAGTTATGAAGTTCATGCCACTATCTAATTGGCCTCTGAAATACTGCCCCACCAAAGATGCAAGGGCATGTGGAGAAAGCTCTAAGGACTGAAATTATAGCAGGAATTAAAACGATGCTAAATTAATGCATTTCTTGGTTGCAGGATTATGAGCAAGTGTTATTGTGGATAAGGCTTATATTTTTTTCTATTAGAAACTCCATTCTGTTTAAAAGATCAACAAGAAGAACCAAAAGGGAATTCCCTAAGGTCAGCTCTGAGGAAACATAAACCTCTAATTCAATAACTCTGCTACTACTCTGAAAAAGGCTTTATTATTGCAACATCCATATGGAGCCAATTGGACATTAATGACTAATCAATCCCTCCACTTTCTATTCTACTTAAAGTGTCACAAACCATGTTTAGATTAGCCCATTTCCTGCTTAGGATTGCTCAAGATGTCTTTTGTTCTTTCAGGACCAGCCTGATGGAGGCAGCTTAAACAAACACACGACCAGAGTGGCGCAGGAGTTATAAAGTGCCATATGTGAATGAACAAAGGGGCTATACTAAAGCCTTTTGTGGTATTTGTTAATGTTTTTCATCTGAGCTTAAAAAGGCTTAATGACTTTGTGGTGAGCTGATGCATGTGGCTCGTGGCTTTGCAAAATGAAGGAAATTCTAACCAGTGATATGCCAGTCTGTTTTCAAGAGTCTCCTGCTTTAAGTTTCAGTGCCTGTGTTTACTTTTTTTTTTTCTTTTTAATTCTCAAGTTATATTTGCTTTACACAGATAGCTAAACAGAGTCCTTTATCTTGTTTCAACTATAGAATCCCAGGGCAGCTGGGACAACTTATATGCTTCTTTATTTTAATGACCCGAAAGTAGCACAGAGCATCAACTCTTCCTCTCGTTATCTCTGTGCTGCCTGTGTGCACAGGAGGAGGGCTCACAAGCTGTTGAGCTCAGACAAAAAGGCAGCCTTGATGTTTGAACCAGAGACCATTGGGGATGAAACGAGACAATAACAGGTTCTGGCTTTCTAAGATTTCGGGAGAACCAGGCTCAGGTTCAAGAAGATGCCCTTGGAGAATACAGAGGCTGGTGAAGAGCTGGTAGATTAAATAATTCATGTTGCTCGGCAGCTTTTGGCTTCATCCAACCCTAGCTCGTCCTGTAGACTCTACAGGAAATGAAGAAGCATAAACCAAGGTGAAGCAAATCTCAGAGCCAGTTAACACAGATACTACTAAATCCATTCTCCCATTTCTACTCTGTGTGTGTGTGTGGGGGGGGGTACTGGGGGTTGAACTCAGGGACATTCTACTACCAAGCTACAAGCCTAGTCCTTTTTATTTTATTTTATTTTTTTATTTTGAAACAGGGTCTCACTAAATTGCTGAGGCTGGCCTTGAACTGTGATCCTCTTGTCTCAGACTCCCAAGTACTGAGATTACAAGTGTGCACCATCATGCCCAGCTCCATTTTTATTGTTACCGATTGCTTTAGCCTTCATTGTCTCTGCTGGACTACAAGAAAACTCGTCTCTGGTTAGTACTTTTTCTTGCAGTTTAGAATCCTTTAGCCTCCATTTAAATACCTCTTTCTAATTTCAACCAGAAGGAAATTCTAACCAGTGATATGCCAGTCTGTCACAATGCAATTCTGACTATGTCACTCCTATATTTAAAATTCTTCAGTGGCTCCCTAATGCCCACAGATGAGTCCAAACTCCTAGAATAACATACAAGGTTCTCTGTGATCTGGCCCTCCACCTATGGCTCCAGTACCATCTCTGGCTGCTCTGTTTTATTTTATAATACTGTACCATCTCTAGTTCTCTGCACATTGTGTTTTCATGCTAAGAATCCAAGCTTTCTCCTTTCCTGGAATTGTCTGTACATCTTGCAATCACTTTATTATAGAAGATGCACTTTAGGGAGTATCTACTCCATGAAAGTCTACATGGTTACCAGGTTAGACCAACTATTCTAGGCTTCCACAGGTACACTCTGTGCTTACCTCTAAATGTTTACCATATTTTATTCAAATTACCAGTTTTATGTGTCCACCTTTTTCATTAGACTGTGTACTCCCAAAGGGCAGTGACTCCCCTGTGTCATCCATACCTATGCCCAGGTTCTGGCACTCAGCCTGGCATAAGGTACATACTAGGATGCTTATTGAGACAGCAGAGAACAGCAGACAACTTTAACATGAGAATTTCAGAGACTCAGATGTCTGCATGTTCCATTAGCTCCTGGGAAATTCTGAAATCGGATTTTATATAAACCCACACTTTATATAATCTGTTAAGTGTCTTGCAAGGGTGGCTTTGATGGGAAAAATGTACCCATAGCTGTTGTTTGAGACTCAGAGATTATTGGTTCTCATTTTACTTCTTTTATTGACTTGCCACACTGCATAATTTGAAATACTAGCCTCCCTACTTCCAAGAAAACCTTGGAAGGATAGTAAGGCAAGTCTGAGCCTTTGGGGAATATTAAATCTGAAAACTACTCTGATGCTATAAGGTGTGTGTAAACATATACAATTGATGCATATATTTAAACAAGCATACAGGAGAGACCTTTCTTGAATAGCATAACATAGGTAAAACATGCTCATAGAATTAGAAAACTTAACATGAGAGGGGTATTAAAGATCACTAGTCCACATTTCTCATTCCACATGAAGAAAATATGAAGTTGAGAGTGGTTAAACTGTTCCCAAGTTTCACAATTTGTATGTGGCAAAATCACACTGGCAACTCACATTTAACTATATCCAAGAATGCATACTTTCTATCAACAGAAATTTCTAAAATGGTTAGTTGAATTGTTTCAATGGCATCCAGACTTAACTTTGAAATTCCTAACAATTGCCTGGCATGGTGGAGCACACTTATAATCCTAGTACTTGAGAGGCTGACACAGGAGGATCTCAGGTTTGAGACCAGCCTCAGTGACTTACCAAGACCCTCAGCAACTTAGCCCTTTTTGTTTCAAAACAAAAAGGGCTGAAGGTGCAGTGCAGACATAGAACATCCCTGTCCCTGGGTTCAATCTCTAGTCCCACAGAAACAAACAAACAAAAAAATCTCCTAGCAATTAATTTAACCAACCTCTCTTCATTTCATTTGTTCCCAGGAATTTGTTTTTTAATAGATGGGAGATTATAAATCCAGTAAAAAATTTTTAAAGTTGTGGATATGGAAATAATATTAGAAGGAAATGGTTCAAGACTTTGGGGCAATCAATCCAATCATATGGACCACCAAAACATCTCCATTCTGTGTACTGCTAAAAGTATTTGAAAGGTGCCTAACACTTGTGCGGTTTCAAAGATTTTGCTTTTAAGTTTAACCAATTTTTTCCTAATTAAAGTTTTCTACTTTTAAGTGGAAACCATAAGAGCTACTCCAACAAAGGTAATCAGTCAGCTTTTTTTGGAGAAAAATAGGAGGCAATATGGTTTAGATGTTATATACTCAGATCTGAGTTTGAATTATAGATTTGACCTTTCCTAAGCTAAGTAACTTATTTCTCTTCTCCAAACTGTAGTTTCATGTCCCTATGTAAGAGAGTTAATAATTTCTGCTCTGCAGCATCTTTCTGAGAAAAAAAATGAGAATATATGTAAATTTCCACCACAGTGACTGGAACCCAGCACCCACACAGTAAACAGCAGTCCTCTTCAGAAATAGTAGTAGTAGTAATGGAAACAGAAGTAGTAGAATGTTTATTCCGGTATCAAGAACATATCAAATGATTAAATGATGTTTGTCTCCTTTCTAGACTCTCTTCATATCTGAGCAATATTTCTTATACTTCATGTCCTGTTTCTCAGGTAGTTTAAAAATAAACCCACAAGTTAGGTGTAGGGTGCAATTTATTCCTTAATAGAGGCATTTTCTACTGAAAATCTAAAAACATATTTCAAAAGGGTCGCTATTATATAGACTAGAATGCAATGAATATGCATAAGGCCAAACAAAACAGACCATCTCACATCTCCCCAGTTCCCATATGTGGGGACAGTAACCAGACCAGGCTACTTGGCCAGAGTTATAAAAAAAGGAAGAGGCAGTTTTCTTCTGAACTTAACAGATCAGCTTTTTATAAAGGACTCTTTGGAATGACAAAGGATTAGGATTATTGACTATTAAATCTATAATAAGAAGAGGGCAAGGAAGCTTCAGGCACATTTCAAGTTTGTTTTTCTTTCCTCCCCGCTGAGAGTCCTGTAACTCCAGCAAGGAGGAAGGAGCAGGTATTCTCCCCTTTCATTTCTTCCTGATGCAGGACCAGTCTTCCCACAGAACAGTGAGTTGATACTGAAGCAAGAGGAAGTGAGTTCTCTGTCATTAAAATTTAAAGATTATAATGAAACCAGTAAGCTTTACTTTATATTTTTAGTATAAATTTAAAATGCATTAATATATTGCTTGTGATATTCCCTCCAAAGCTGAAGACTTGGGATACTAAGTTCTAGTTCAAAGTTACTTTTTATGGCCAATTCCTAAATATAACAGTTTACAGTATAATGCAAATGTTGACGTGTTTTTATACAATCTCTTCCTATGTCCTAACCTGGGGCATTGTATCTAAGGTATAAGTATCCACTAAATAACAAGAAAAAAATAGTCTCCTAAGTGAGACACACAGGTTCAAGACTCATCTGTAAGGCACTAATCAGTCGTACAAAGTGTGGAAATCATTCTTATGTGTATAATATAGCCAAGGAAGAAAAGAATTTATTTTTAAATTATTTTGGAGGACAATCTACTTAACACCTGCTCATCTCTCTCATGATGTAAACTGGAAAGACAATCGGCTGAATATCTCCTCTGCAAAGAAGTTAGAGAGCAGACGACTAAAGAGATTACTATAGCTCCAAGATCAAACTAACCTCTGCTTTCTCATTATTATTAATTAACCTCTGGAATTCAAGTCAGTCATTAACAATTAAAGGTTAATGCCTATCTCTTTAATGGCAAAATCCAGATTCCTTAGCTTGGCATTCAAGGCCCTCTACACCATGGAAACCAGCTACATTTACTGAGTGCCAAGTATGTGCAAGGCTTTGTGTTGGGCTTGGAGGAGAACACAAAGATGGGAAAGATGATTCTTCCCTCCTGTAACTTCCTGTGAATTGTGTACTCTGTATCTATGTATGCTTGGATTTTTCCCTCAACTGAATTCGTGTGTGTGTGTGTGTGTGTGTGTGTGTGTGTGTGTGTGTGTGTGTGTTGTCTGTCTCTCGCTCTCTTTTTGTTGTTGTTGTTGTTCTTGTTTTGGGAATTGAACTCAGAGGCATTCTATCTGTGAGCAACACCTTCAGCCCTTTAAAAATGTTTTTAAATTTTGAAATGGTCTAGCTAGGTTGGTCTCGCTAGATTGCTAAGAGTCTCTCTAACTTGCTGAGGCTGGTTTCAAACCTGCTATCCTCCTGTCTCAGTCTCCCAAGTACTGGGATTAAAGAGCTGTGCCACCATACCTGGATTTTGCCTTTCTCTTTGCTTATCTAATTCTAGGCTTACTTCTACTCACACTTCTATCAGGTTTTTTAGAATTGTTGTTGTTCAAAACACACTGTAGCTTTTAAAGTGAACTTCTTTTCTGCTTTGCTAATAATGTTCTTGAAGATGTAATTCCTTAGTTTGTTTTGCTTTCTATGTGTGATAACCTTTCAATCCCAACTGTATTACTAGCTCTTGGAGAATACATGGTAGTTTATATATATTTTTTTTAAAAAAATTTCTCCCCATGCCCACAGCAGTACTGTGAATATGAGAAATAATCAACAAATTTCTTCTTGATTGTACATGCGATTAAAATTGAAGATTGTGAGGCTCTGAGTACTGATAGATCCTGGAGGGAAAGACTTGCTTCCTGGCATTGGAGACTCAGTTCACAGAGAATCACCTCTAAAAAGTATAAAAAATAGGCAGCACATAATGAGTACAAACAAACCAGGATAAGATAAGCAGAATAAAATGAGACAAGGAACCTAGAAGGAGACAGTTAAATATAAGAGCATTTTTGTTTTTTTGTTTTTTTTTAAAAAAAAGATAGGAAGCCAGCAACAAAAACTAGGGGAGAGAGGGCAGAGTAGACACTGGTTCTTCAGAACAAGTTAGAAACAGTTTTCAGAACTTGAAGAGAAGGAAAGGTAAATAAGCAAAAAGGTTGCTCTCAAATCCAATCTTGACCTTAAGAGAGAATTTAAAGAACATTCAGAATTGGCCTGATGCTCCTCAAATCCCAGGAGTCTAAGGTCAGGCTGACTGTAGAAGGCCAAGCAGCTCTTGCTGCCAGAGACCCAGACAAAGTTCACACCCCAAGAGCTGTACAGTCAGTCCAAACATGGCAGACAGCCCGCTATCAGCCAGGGTTTATTCTAATGTGTGGGTTTATGTGAAGCAGACATACATACTGCTGAGGAAGCAAAGACTAATTTTGCAGTCCCACTGGGAACATATGCTAGCTGTTCTTAGAGTCTAATTTTCATGGTAGATGGTATTAATCTTTATCGCTCCATTTCTGTAGAGAGTTGGGGAAGTACTTCTGTGTGATTCAGTAATGGCATAGACAGACATTTTTTCTTCAGGGCAGAGCACATTCTATAAGAAAAGTAGAGCCACTGACATGTTTTTGTTGTTGTTGTTGTTGATGTGTTTGTTTGGTTTTTGTTTTAGTTATTTTTTTAGAAAATGCAGTGCAATGAGAAACTAGCTACAGGGCAGGGCTGGACTTTCTACTAACAGGAGGGTGGGTTTTGAGGATTGGGCTTTCAAGCTTAAACAACTATAAGAAGCAGGTTGAATTCCCTTTATAGAGTATTAGGGGATGAAGTTATACAAGAATCTTGACATTTCACTCTCTTGCCCCATCAGGACTATCCATCACTTGGAGAGTTCAATGGAAATTGTTTTCTACCAACATTAAAAGTTATTTGGGAGCTTTTAAGACACAGCAAATATATTTCTTTAAGAGAAGTTTATTTGCTTGTTTAAGAGCGCTGCACTTTATATATAGTGCTGATATAAACTGGTGCACAGGATCCTCTAAAACTGTTTATATCCACAGTAAAATACATTTTTGTGATACTCATACAACAGAGTTAGTCCAGAGCCCTGGGCTTCATGAACTCTGCTTATCTCCCAGCCTGTGTGGCTGTTACTCATCTTCATCATGTCTTGGGCTTCCCTTGCTTCCCATCCTAGCCTTAGACCCCAGCCTGCTGGGGACATAGAGACTCCTTTGCCTATTTATTTCTCTGAGGTGGCTGGACACATTGTTTTAGGTGGCCATGGAAAGCCAGTTCCATAGGCCTACTGTGCAGTTCTGGCTAATGTTCTTTCTGATTTACCTGGGTCTTTTGTTTTTATATGTATAATTCATCATCTTTTATTTCTGGTACGTGCTCTAGTAATTGGGTAACTTCTTGGGCAAAGGCACGTCATCTCTGGTATATTTCTATAATAATTGCATTTATTTAGAAGATTGCATGGTCTCTTATTGATACTTGCTACATTCTAGTTACCTTAAAGGTCAATGAGTTCAATTATATGGCAGTAAAATTAGTTTTAAAAAAATCATCAACTTAAATCATCCAAATTAACTTCCTCACTCATAGATGATAAAAGTTAGGGAAAAAATTATTTGCTTAGACTGTAACAACTAGAATTTAAGTATTCTAGTCCTTCAGCAAATATCTGAAGGGGTAAAGAGGTATAATCTGAAGAAATAAGTTTTATTCTGTCAGAGTCTGGAAGTCAGATTAGAACCAATGCTAGAAGTTATAAGAAAAATTTGGCTATAAATTATTAAGGAAGAACTAAGAGAATTAGAATGAGCATCTTGAGATGAAGTCAGTTTCCTGTCATTAGACCACTGGAAGCATTTGAACAGAAATGAAGTGACCACTTGTCACGGATATGAGAAGGGATTTCTAGGCCAGATCTGTAGATTTCATGACTTTTTCTTCTTTATCCATATTGGATATTCAAAGTGTTGCAATGTGAAACTCTGTATTCTGGTGGGCTTGAACTAATGACCTTTACATTCCAAAGCACACATAGTTATAGCATTTAAATCCCACCCAGATTAGGCTATAGTTTGCCTTTGCTGCCTCTATAAGTCATGTGTCATGGACTCAGTCTTCCTTTTCTACCAGGAGTGAGGATCCATGGAGGGCAAGAGGAGTGAGAGAAGCTTCAAAGATTTCTAAGAGTATGGATCAAAGAGGAAACAGAATTCTTAAGAGAGGACATGTGTATTAGAGTGGTATATTAAAAGAAAAAGATAAAACATTGCAGACTGTTATTTGTCCATAAACAGGAGGCTTAAGCTGGTAGTAATAAAAGTATCTGAGAAATAAAACTTAGAAGCAATCAGAGAGTCATGAAGAACAAGAAGAATGAAAAGAAGAATCTTTCAGAAGGGTAATGCCTCAATCTTGGCTGGAATCCAATTCACAAATTGGGCATACATCTCTAAAAGCCTTCTAAGCAAATTTGAGAGCAACAGTCCCAAACAAGGGTATCCTTGGTGAACATATCCATTTCCATCCAAATAAATGCACATTTTTAATACATGGTAGACAGAACATTGTTCCAGTTCTAATTCAAGGTCCAAAAGTCTGCCAAAGATAACTACTTTGATAGTGCGTCCTAAATGACAGGCTTATATTCCATTATCCTCACATCAAAATGAGGTCAGCCTCTTTCTGAGGATGGGACATAAAAACTGAATGTGAAATTTTAAAAAAATGTTTTCTTAACCAAACTATACTGCACAACAGCATGAGACCCTAGGTTTAAGAGAACGAGAGAGAGAGAGAGAGAGAGAGAGAGAGAGAGAGAGACAGACAGACAGACAGACAGACAGACAGACAGACAGAAATAATATATTTTTAAAAACCAAATCACAACTATTATTGCTGGGGGAAGAGAAGGAGAGCATGGAGACAAGGAAAGGACTGTCTGTGAAAGATAATTGGGAAATACTACTGGGGAGATGTTCTCATTCATAAACAGTAAGGTTCAAAGAACATGAAAATCAAATTCAGCAAGTGGTGCAAATACGTTCTCTAAAGAATTGCTCTCTTATTTCTTCAAAAAATTAAATGGAACCTATTGAGGATAGATCATTTTTCATATAAGAGATATACTCAGCAAAACACTGAGTAAGAATCACAAATTTGGAAGGGACCTTTGAGATAATCAAATCCAACATGCCTCTTTTAAAAGAGAAAGAAACAACTCAGAGGCATTAGTTACTTGTTTTCAGACTTTAGCAAAGATTTTTAGTCTTTAGCAAAGGAACTATAATCCAAATATCCTAATAACCAGGCCAGAACCCTTATGCAATTTTGGTATTAGGAGGGTTGTGATAAGAACTGCATTCTTGCTTAAGCAGAACAAAGAGAGGGGGACTGCCATACAGAAAGTCCATAAAAAGTTCAACAGCTGTCCATCATTCTTAAAATATGGTGACAGACTCAACTAATCAAGTCCTCTCTTCCTTACATGTCCTATATGGAAGCTAACAAGTTGTGTGTACACAATATATGTTAAGGCTTCAACCACTTCAAAGTATAACAAGACCTTTAAACATGTTGCCTAAGTCCCCAGCACCAATGAATCTGAGGCTTTATAAATATCATGGTGAACAAGAAATGCTGTCTTGTCACATTCAAGCCAAATAACAGCTGGACTTTAAAAATAAAATTTTGAAGGCATTTGCCTTTTATATTTTTAATTTCTGTTTTCCTTGCTTATGGTTTTGTCATTCTATTTTGATGAGTGGTTAATACACATTCACAGCTGCCTCTTTTGGTGACCTTTCTTTCACTGCCTCCATGTCCAGGGCTATACAGCAGGTCTACAAATTGCTTACTAAGTGAGACTGTCACTTTCACTCTGGCAGACATTTTCCTGGGAACCCTGGCTAGAACAGTACCTCGTAGTTGGGCTGATTTACATTAGTCACTTTCATGAGAGGGTAGGAAAGAAATGGAACAAGGGGACAACCTCTTATGCTGTCTCAAAGCTAGTGAGAACTTGAAGATGCTCATGTATGGATGAAGGGAGAAGACTTCCTGAGCTAGCAGTCCAAAACCCATTTATTACTTCCCCTTCCCTACAGAAATCTCATTCTGAATTCTCTGTAGAGTACAATGAAGTCCTGCTCTGCTTAGCACTTTTTCTCAGGGATGATAATATATATGTAGGTACATATTTTCATTTCAATCTTTTGTCTTCCCTCACTAGACCATCAGCTCCAAGAGGGCAGGGGCATCTCTGTTTTCCTTCCCATGGTTTACCCAGGGTCTAGTTCAGTGACTGGCATATTGTAGGCACCCAAGGAATGTTGGTTGGTTCTTTTATGGACTGCAGACTTAGTAAAGGGGCAAATACATTGTTTTGTTATTCTGATTCTTCAGCCCCTTTTTATGCTTCCTGTAAAGGGAACTATGAAGGAGCAAAGTAGAGAAAGTATTACATGTACCTGTTATCTATGCTGACTTTAATATAAACTGCAACTCCAGCAGGCTTTGCAATCAGCTCACACTTGAACAGTTGCCAGAAAATAGCCTGAAGTCAGCAGAAGGCTGCTCCCCATCCCAGCAGTCCTCACAAAGGCACTGTGCTCCGTCCGCATTAGAGCAGGTAACTTGACTCCATTCATGAACTCATAGTCCACCCAAAGCACATGAGGGCTCAATGGCAACTCTGGGCAAGCTTCTGAAGGGAGGTTTTCACACGCTCCTTAAGCTCCTGGGCCACTACAACTCTTCTACTGTTACACTCATCAGGCCCTGCTGCTACGTGTGACAGAGTAACATGAGCGCTGATGTACGGCATGACTCGCTATATTTAGGGGAGAGGAAATGGGCCATACTGAGGAAGGTCACAAGAAGTTTGTTCAGAAAAATGAAGGCACCATATATTTATCTGTATAAATATAGGGGGGTAGTGTTGCAGTCTGAAATTCAAGCCTGACATCAAATCTCAGTTCTATCCTTACTAGAGATCTGACTTACGCCAAGTTATTTAATTACTCTCAGCCTCAATTTTCTTACTCAAGAAATGGAAAAACAATAATACTTCCTTTCCAGAGCATATAAGGATTAAATGAGAAAATGTGTGTAAAATTTGCATTCTCTGGCATATGAATGCTTGACAAATATTTGATTAAAAAACTAGAAAAATTGATTTGAATCTTGGCAATCTAGGTGATAAATGGAAATTCCAAAGATATATATATATATTTTTTTGCGGTACTGGGGATTGAACTCAGGGGCTTTCTACCTCCGAGCTACACCCCCAGCCCTATTTTTTATTCTTTATTTTGAAACCAAGTCTCACTAAGTTGCGGAGTGCCTCACTAGGTAGCTGAGGCTGGCCGCGAACCCGGATCCTCTGGTCTCAGCCTCCCGAATGCTGGGATTACAAGCGTGCGCCACCACACCCGGCTCCAAAGATATTTTTATAAAATGTTTATGTACAGTAAAGTTTTAAAAAATTTTCTTTTTATAGGAGCCCAAAATATACACTAGAAAAAAGATAGCCTCTTCAACAAATAGTGTTGGCGAATCTGGTTATCCATATGCAGAAAAATGGAAATAAACCCCAGTTTCTCACCCCACACAATAGTAAATTCAAGATGGATTAAAGACCTAGAAATTAGACCAGAGACCTTGCAGTTACTTGAAGAGGACATAGGACCAACACTCCAACATATAGGCATGGGTAAAAACTTCCTCAACAAGACCCCAAAAGCACAGGAAATTAAAATGAAGATTAATATGTGGGAGTGTACTAAACTGAAGAGTTTCTGTGAAGCAAAGGAAACTACCAAGAACCTCAAAAGAGAGCTGATAGAATGGGAGACGATTTTTGCCAGTTACTCCTCAGTCCTCCGATAGAGGACTAATATCTAGAATATACAGAGAACTCAAAAAACTCACTGCCAAATAAGTAAACGAATAAATAACCCAATAGAAAAGATCAAGTGAACTAAATAGACACTTAACAAAAGAAGAAATACAAGTGGCAAATAAATGTAGGAAAAAATGTTCAGCATCGTTAGCAATCAGAGAGATGCAAATCAAAACTACCCTGAGACTTCACCTAACCGCAGTTAGAATTGCAATCATTAAAAACAGAAACAATAACAAATGCTGGTGAGCATGTGGAGAAGTAGGAACTCTGACACACTGCTGGTGGGATTGCAAATTAGTGTAACCACTCTGGAAAATTGTGGAGGATTCTCAGAAGAATAGGAATGAACCCAACATATAATCCAGCTATACCACTCTTGGGTACCTACTCAAAAAAATGAAAGCTAAATTACCAGACTAATGCATGTGTATATATGTTTATAGCTACACAATTTACAATTGCCAAACTATGGAACTCCCTGAGATGTCCATCAATAGATGAATGAATTACAAAACTATGGGATATGTACACAATGGAATTCTACTCAGTCATAAAGAAGAACAAAAGTATGTCATTTGCAGGGATGGAACTTGAGAACATTATGCTAAGTGAGATTAGTCAGTCACAAAACGTGAAGTCAGATGTTCTCCCTAATATGTGAAAGTTAGAGAGAAATTGGAGGGACATAGGAAAGATTCCAGACAAAGGAGGACAAACCTTAATTGAGTGAAGAAGGCAACCTAACTGAGGGAGATGGGAGGGGAGAAGAGGGAAACACCTCAATGGACATGATGTACACATAAACACAAAAAGTCAATCACTGTACTGAGCATGGAAAGGACAGGGGAAGGAATATGGCAGGAACTGAGGGGAGGGTTCAATGACTACGATGTGCAGTTCATGCCTCTATCACCTTGAACTCCAAAAAGATATATAATTACAATGCACCAATAAAAAAAGAAAAAATATCATCTTATAATGGTTAATAACTCCATGATTATTAACTTACCAAACATGTAATGTCATCAACTTGATTGCCAGCATTACTGGGAGGCAAGTGATTATATTATAGCCAATATATAGTTAAGAAACCAAATGGAAAAGGGTGAATGACCAGGTAAGACAGGTCTATTAGAGCCAGGGTAAGGTTATGAAATTCTAGCCAGATGTACAGACTGAAAACTCCAAAGTAATGAACAATATTTACTTCATTTATATGGTCAGAGACTTAGGTCCTCCACAGTACAGACTCTCAACAAAATTGAAATGGGCCAGACTTAAAACACTTCCTCATAGACTTTCAGGCCAGCTATTGTGCTTCAGTCAAACAGTTAACTGTAGGACTCATCCTTTGGACTCCCTAGCTCCCTAAACAGAGGAATCTCAATGAAAATCCCACACCTCTGCGTGCCTATGAAAATGTCAATGCACTCTTGGTGTACATTCTTCAAGGAATATAGCAAGCATACCTCTGGTTTTGAGTGCTCTATTCCCTCTTCCTACTC